>CM075807.1:87211123-87467140 GCA_037975025.1 Excoecaria agallocha
TTAAATGTGCTCAAGTCAGGAAAATTCGAGGATGGGTGATATGGTAGGCAATTTGACTTAACACCAGATTATAAAAATAGGTGTTAAATAGAGTTTAAAGGTATAATTTAAGATGAAATTGAGCAAAAATGGATCCTTAAATTAGATAACGAAGTTTTTATTCAGTACCATAAAAAGGTTTGATCGGGAGTTTGATCAGGACTTTAAAAATAGCAAATGACCTCTAAAAATTGCTAAAACTTTTAGACCTACATAAAATGAGATGTTGAATATTTTGGTGTAAAAAAATAAATTTTACGGTAACATCAAAAATTAGTTAATGGGACCGATTTAAATGTATCGGATCAAAAATAAACTCCAATTGGGCTAAAAAATTTTATAGAGGCTTAATTTATTATTTTATGAATCATGAAATTGATTTGGAGCATGGGAAGGGAGGAAAATAAATTTAGAGCATATAATGAGCTCAAAATAAAAATAGGGCTAAAAGTGGTTGAACCACCTTAGTTGGACCAAGCCCAACCCACAGTAGCTCCTATAAGTAGCCTAAAAATCTATAATTTTCTAAAAATCTTAGGAAGGATCTCACATTCTCTCCTCTCTTCTTCATAGTCAAATGGCTTTTCTCTCATTTTTATGAATTTTTCTTCACTTTTCTTCGTGATCCCACCAAATTAAACCTTCCTAAGTAAATTCTAGACCCTTTTTTCATTGGTGGTGGTATCAAAAGCTCAATTAAGGTCGAAGAAGTGATAAAAATCAAGAAGAAAATTTTATGTCTCAAAATTAAGGTATGTGAAATTGAGGTTTTTAATTTAGTTTAAAGGTTCTAAAAGGTAAATTAGGATGTGTGGATGATGTTTTTATGGTTGAATTGAATTATTAAAGCAAGAAAATGATGATTTCTTGCCTTGGTATATTAAACCATAAGATGAAGGAAAAGAAAAAAAGGAACAAAGAAGAGGAGGATAAAGAAGAAGAAGAATAAGTGAAATCAAGCTTAAATAAGGTTAAAGGATACATTCACTACACTAAATTTCATTTAATTATTGAATTTTTCATAGAAATAACATTATGTAACTACTTAAATGTAAAGAATAATAAGAAATAATTCAAGATTTCTTAATAGTATGATGAATTGATATAAATTAAGTATAAAATTAAAAAAGAAATTAATAATTTAGTGGGAAAACTTATAATGGCCGAATGGTGCCTCAATTTTGTAACCTAAGATTTTCATGGTATTTGATATGCCAAGCTTAAATTAAACACTATAATGATAAATGAATACTTTAACATTAATTTGAGTTAAAAATAATATAAGGATAATATAGTTAGTAAGTGAAATAATGGTGTAAGAATGAGAAATTTAAGAAATAATGTTAAATAATTTAAGATAACTATATAAAATAATGAATTAATATGATATATGTGTGAATTTATAAATTGATCAAAATGTGAGTGAATAACTCGTGGTCGAATTATGTTTCTTGTAGTATATTACAAGAATGTGATGATCAATAACATATGAAGTCTAATCTAAGTAATTAAATGATAACTAAATGTATTGTGATTAGTTGGTATCAAAATACTCCATGGATATAGTAGTTAGTATACAAACATAATGGTATACTTATAATTAATATAGAGACATTAAGGTAAAATAATTACAAGATATTATATACATAAATAAGTTGGTGATAGCAAACACAAATGGCATGAAATAAAGAAAAAAATACATAACATGTGAGACATCATGTTATGGCCAAATGATGAATATACTGAAAATGGCATGCTTCAGTTATTTTTATACAATAATACATGTTTACATGATGAATATGTAAGGATAAGCATGGCTGAATATCATAATGTTATGCATCATTTGTTACATAATGTGATTAGTATGAAAAATAAGTGAGAATGTGATATAATGTAAGAAAATAAATAGTCCAATGGGTAATCTAGGACTGTAGATATAATGGCTAGCCGTAAGGATTTATACTGTGGTAACATTATAAGATTTGATTAACTGTGTACATTATGGATTGCCAGCATGCATAGTTTATGGATGTAGGATTATGGTAAGTGATCTAGTCCTAGGGATGCAGGGTTATGGTAAGTAATATAGTCCCATAAGTACCAGGTTCCAAAGATACAGGGTTACTATAAGTAATACGGTCCCATGAGTACATTAGTAGCATTAGAGTCCTTTTCCCACATATCCGGTTCAAGGATTTGACTGGGCACTATTAAGGAAAAAATCATAATTTTGCATAAAATTAAGGATAAAATGATATTTATATAAGAAAATGGGAATTAAATAGTAAGTTGAGTAAGAAGATTGTCACAAAGATAATAGAACAGGAAATACTGGGAATAATGAGATTAATAATTTCATCACTGAGCAAAATTTGAAAATATATGACAAAAGAAGGATAAAATAGTAAAACATATATGTAAGATACCATAAAGTTAAATAAAGAAAAAATAAAATGAGAAATTTAATTAATAGTATAAAAGGGAAAATTTGTAATTATGCAAAAAAAGGGATAAAAAGGTAAATTAGGCATAAAGGAAGTCATAAAGGTGAACAAATAAGAAATGAAGTGAAAAACATGAATAATAGATGCAAAAAGGATAAAAAAAATATTTAAGCGGTAAAATTTGAGGCCAAATAATAAATTTAACATCAGTAAGGTGATTAAAAGGCTAAAATAATTAAATAGGATAAAAGGGGCAATAACATAAATAATGGAATGTACATGGATCAAAATTTAATTTTCTATCCTAGAAGTAATTATAAGGTCCAAAGAGGAAAGTATCCATCTAAATTGAGTTAAAAGTCAAAGAAAGTCAAAGAAGTCAAAAAGAAAGTCAAATGAAGTCAAACGTGATGAATAAAAAGGTTAGGGGCCTAATTGTAATTTTACATTTAAGTAGGGATTATATAAGATTTAATAAGAAAAGATTTGAAATAAAAGTAATTAAAGAAAAAGGGATAAATTCAAAATTAAATAACAAATTCGAAATTAAACAAGTATGAAGAAATAGAAATTTCAAGGACTAAATTGTAATTTGATATTTAAATAATAATTATATGAAAATTTATAAGAAACAAATGAAGTATCCAAAGTATCGAATAGCAAAATTTGGATAATAAAAGACTAAATTGATTTAATACAATCAAAAAGTTGAGAAATAAAAGATGAAACGGTAAATTTGGTCAAAGAAGTAAATTCAAGCACCAAATCGAAAGAGAATAAAACTTCAATTTGAAAATATTAAAAGGACAAATGGAGAGTAAAATAGCAATTATGAAGGAAAAAGTCAACAAAAATGTCAGTTTAGTTAGAAAAGGGACTTAAATGTTAATTTGATAGAAATTAAGGACCTAAATGAAAATGTCATAAAAGATGGAAAGTTTAAAAAGTAATTAAGTAACTAAGTATAATAAAGTTTGACTCAGTCAGTGAGAAAAAAAATTATAACAATATTGTAATGGAATTACATAAATAGTATACTCAGTGAGAATTAAAACTATAATTATAATGAGAACAACATAAAGTTTTAAGTAAAGTAAAATAGGCAAAATAATTAAATTAAGTGACAGTTAAGGACCTATAAGAAATTAAGTAGAAAGGGGCAGAGGCGTAAGAGTCAATTAAAGATAGAACTATAAGTAACAAGGTCGGACAGCAAACAGGTGGCAAGGCACTTAAAGTCAAGGGAAGCTAAATGGTGGTTAGAAAACATTTGTTCATATAAATAAACAAATTGAATAATAATATTAAGTAAAAAAATAATAAAAATAAAATAAGTTTATTTAAATAAAATTTTGTGTAGTTGTATCCACCACCAGGCAATGACGTTGCTTAGCGTGTAGTTTGTTGACTACGTGCAGGAATAGGTACTGAAGACGTAATGAAGAAGGAGCAAAATGGCATGTACATGTGTCGCGGATTGGGACACGAATAGTACATAACTCATATAATAAGTTTAGATACATGATTAAGAACATATTATGTTTTGTTATGATTATGAACTTGTAGTAAATCTATTCGTATATTTATACATTTTAGTAATGTGTATATGAAAATTTATGGCTGTGTTCTGTGGTGAACTGGATAATTTTAGAAGTGCCATATTTGATATAAGTGTTTTGGAGAAGAAAGTTATTGTTTGGGAATGTAATTTTGATTAATTGTAGGTTTGGGTAGTATGATTTATAAGCTGTCATGCTGTCAAAATCTATACCAAATGAATAGTAGTTATGTAATGCCGTTAATAGCTATGTATAGTATATGAAAATCATGAATGAACTGAGGGTGTTACAATTAAAATCTAGGGTGGTTTCTGAATTAAGGGCTATAAGAATTGGAATTTAATCCTCCTTTTTTTATCAAAACACCCTTGAATAATAACCTCCTTACTAGAACTCATTGTGCATTATATATAGGAATGAGATCCTCCACACAATTCACAAGCAACACGTGAATTATAAATAGAATTAAATTGAGATTTGCTTACCATTTTAGTGAGAGCATATACCTTTGCTTTCAATAAATTGATTGTATCAAGTTCTAAGACTTTCCTTGCCTTAGCCATTGTTGGTTCATCTTCCATATACCTTTGCGATGCAAGTTCCTAAGCAAAGTAATCGCTTCATTGGCTGTTTTATCCATCCATTTGCCACTTGTGGCTGAATTAACTATGTTCTGATTCTCATCCATTAAACCATTATAAAGATTTAAGGAATCATCCAATTCAGTAAGCCATGATGAGAACATTGCCTTTGGAGTTCTTTAAACCTTTCCCGAGCCCCTCAAATTGTCTCGCTTGCAAGTTGTCTAAATGTTGTGATTCCATTTCTAAACTTGGCCATTTTGTGGGATGGAAAGTACTTATGAAGAAATGCTTGCTTCAACTGATCCTACGTTGTGATAGACTCACTAGATAAAATCGCAAGCCATAATTGTGCTTTATCCTTAACAAAAAAATGGAAATAGCCTAAGCAAAATTACATCATTCGTCACTCCATTGATCTTTAATGTTGTACACACATTGAGAAAGGCCAATATGTGGGCATAAGGATCATCTCCTTGAAGACCCCTGAATTGGTTATTTTGCACTATTTGAATAATGCTTGGATTGATGACGAAGTTATTATTGGCAATTGTTGGTGCCATAATTCCTCTAAACTCCTCGATAAGTCGGGCATAGGAAAATCACCCAAAGTGTGTCTATCTTGATCGGCCATGATATTTAAACCTTGGTCTTCCTTTTCTTATTGTTGTCTTTGATCCCTATGTAAAACACAAAAAGTCCTATTAATTTTAGGATCAAATGAAGTTATTCAAACTACAAGAGATGAATTGATCAAATAAAGATTTAATGAACACATATGCATGCAATGATTAAAGAAAATGGCCTATTATCCCTAAGTGCAATTCTCATTGTCAAATAAAGGCATTTCCATGTAGAGTCTATAAGAATTCTTATTTCATTATGGAGATAGACGAAAACTATGATGTTCTATGCATGTTTTTTGACCCAAAGTGAAATCTTTATCTTCTAATTGATTTCTAGACTTTAAGTAAATTTAATTTCTTTTCCACCAAAATGGCCAATTCTCACTGTGAACAAATTGATTAACATATTATATATGGTGATCATATATAACAAGTTTAACAACCAATTGAACTTAAATCATTCATATATTAAAACTAGATATTAATATTAATAAAGATCAATCCATACTTGTAATTCTAATTAATAAATTAGCCTAAATACATATTGTCAAAGCAATAAACATAAGAAGAGAATGATATAAAGTAATAATCTAAAGAGAAAAAGAAGAAAAGAATGGTTATGCTTCTTCAGAAAATTACTTCAATGCTGAATGACCTTTTTTTATCTTTTCTGTTCCTTTGTGTATTCTTTTTCCTCAAAATTATTTTCAATTATTTTGGTAGTTACTTGGTATTTTTTCTATATCCAAAATGTAATTAAATTCCTATATTTATAGGCCTAAATGTGTCCCAAATGATGCCTTTTCGGAGAGAGGTGTAAACTTGAAGAGGTATGTGAAAGGTTGCAATGGTTCACTTTGGTGACGACTTGGCACACTGGTGCCAAGTTAGGTGAGTTAGCATGGGCTAGTTATGTAATAAGTCAACATGTTAGGCATAAGTTGCACACTTTTAATTTCTTCATGACTCAATTTAATAAGGCATGAGTTGACATTTTAAGTGTCACACCCTTCTCGGAATAGTCCTTTCGAAACAAGACTTAGCTGAAAACGATAAGTTTTTTTTTCACCGAATAATTCAAAACACTTGAAATACTTTTACAATAGTTCCAGAATCAAATAACAGTCTTATAAATAATTGAAACAAACACCAAACATCATAACAAAAACTTATACTATACCATCCATTCATTCAAGGCCAAAAAAAAAATTACCGCTTTCAGCTAAGTCTTATTTCGGAAAGGACTATTCTGAGAAGGGTGTGACATTTTGTGGTATTAGAGCAAAGATTTAAGCGGTTCTACGATCGGAGTGGGATAAGATTCAGTGATAGGTTGTCTGTATATACATGTCAATTATAAGTGGATAAGTGTTAGGTAAATTGAAGAGTACTTGCTTCTCTGTCTATGTTAAAGTGAAAGAGTTGACATTTGACTGAGATTGTTAAGTGTGAAAGGATTGATTCTACACGGTAACAATGGTAATGAATGAGAATGAAAGTATTTCTGCTTGAGATCTAATGAGAGTTAAAGCAGGGAAAAGAAAAGTTGACTGATATTAAGTGAAAATGTGAGAGTTTAAGTATCTATATTGATGAGAAACAGTTAAAAGAAGCACAAAATAAAGAGTGTGATAGAAATAAAAAGGAATTGTATTTTGAATACAGATAAATTATATGGGATAAGGAGATACTTTGATCAGATTGCCTTGGTTTAAGAATACTAGTGAGCAAATTGTTATAGGTTAAGGTTGTTTAAGATGTTATATATATATATATATATGTCAGTTATTTTCCTTTTAGGAGTGGGAATTTGATTGTATTTCTCATAGCTCTGGGATGGGCTATGATATCTGCATTATATGAGGATACTTGACAATATTCTATTTGCATACATGAAATTATACATTATTGCATGGCATTTTATATTGTTTGACAGCATCTAATATGCATTATATCATATGTATAGGCCCCACTTGATTGGATGGAACTGACAGGAGATATGATGAGCATAGGGATAACCTAAGAATGAGATAAGAAATAAGATTGTATTCTAATTTTGATGTGGCCATTGTAAGATAATGGTCATGTCAATTAAATTTGTCAGCATACCAACCCTATTGATGAATCAATAGAAAGGATAAGTATAAATGGTCAATGATAATATTCTTAGTTTTCAAGTTGTGAGAACCCGTTTAAGTTTGACTCCAGATGGGGCGTGTCTAACTGAAAAATAAGTGAAATTGATTTTGTATAGTAGGTAAGGACAATAATTCTGAAAGAGAATGTTTATATAGTAGTTATTGTGAGTAAATCGAAAGATTCTTACTGAAGTTCATCAAGATAGTAATGCCTGACATCATTAAGTGTGTTAGGATTAAAAGCTTAATTCTGAAAGCTAGACTGGAAGTGTACTGTGACAGGTATAAGTAAATGTTAAATATGTTGATATATGGACGCAGAACATTAAACTTATTTGAGAATTGCTCTGACTTGTAATGGTATGTGTTTAGAAATGGAATAATGTGATTAAAAAATCTGTCAACGGATTTGTTAAGTGTCAAAGAGAAAAATTGGTGATAATCTCAGTGATGGCCTAGAGATTCACCCTTGACTAATGATCAGCCGGATGGGCTAATTCCGATATTGAAAGAAGGAATATGGTAAAGTATATGGGACTGTGAAAAATGATTATCTATTGTAAGATCTGATTTTTGTAGAGACGATGTCAGAAAGAAAATGTTGAATCTTTTATACTGGACTTAATGGAGTACAAATAAGTTAGCGAAGGAATCTACATTCAGGATGATATGTTTAAAAAAAAAAGAAAAACTGATAAAGATTGGTTAACTTCAAACATAAGTGGGTCCCATTGACGAAGATATATTTGGAACCATTAAATATAGATGAAAGTTCGATAAAATGATAAAATGGTATCATCTACTCTGTGATATAAGTAAATTTCGAGGACGAAATTTCTTTTAGTAGGGGAGAATTGTAATGGCCTCAATACCGGGTCAGTCGTAAATAGTACTTTTCGACAGTGAATAGTATTTATTGAGCCCAAAAGGACACCCGAAAGTCAAAAATATTTTATTGGACCATTTGAAAGTAATAGTCATGGTGAGCCTATGGTTGAAATTTGAAGTGAATTTAAGGTCAAATGGGCCTCAAAAAGTAAAAAATACGAAAAAGGTAGCGAGTCAATTTTCCTAGTAAGGAATGGAACTTGATTTTATATAAATAATTAAAAATAGTAAACGAACTCCGAATATTGCCAGATTTTGCGTGCTTACATGAATTTTTATGTAGAATATTTTGGTGATAAGAATTGAATTTTTTGGTGACAGGGTAGTTGTCGAATTGGATCGATAAGTTTGAATTGGATCGATAACGGACTCCAATTGAGCCGAAAATTTGCGTACTACCTATTTTTGATGTTTTAAGAATTATGAAATCAAAATTGAAGTGAGGAAGAGAGATAAATTGGATTGGGCTTTAAAAAGGCATAAATGGGCCTTAATTTTAAATTGGGCTAAGCCCATTATTTAAGCCCTCTTTTGGGCCCATTAAGAAGGGTATAAGAGGCTAGAAAGTCTGAGAATTTTCAAAATTTTCCAGCTTTCCCTTCCCCTTCATGTGGTGGCCGAACCACCATTCCAAAGATTTTCCTTTTAATTCTTCAATTTTTCACTTAAGATCTCTCTTAAACTCCAACATAAAAATTGAAGTTCCAGCTCTCTAGATCACCCTAGTTATCACAATCAAGTGATTTGAGCAAAGGAAGGCAAGAAATCAAGTTGAGAAAGAAAAAGGGGTAAGTTGGATCTTATAAATCTTAATGATTTAAATTGATTTCTTAGTGTTTTTCCATAGATTTTGGGGTGTAGATTATGATTATGCACTTGTATTTTGCATTTGAGGACAAATAAACAGGGATATTTAAGAATTAGTGGCCGGCCATGGTGGGATCAAATGAAGATAAAGGAATTTTCTTGGATTCAAGCATGAACATGGAAGTTTAAGGAAGATAAAAGGCAAGAAAAAGGTAAGTGACTACAAAATCTATTAATTTCCCTTTTTTGTGAAGAAATTCCTTTGATGTAATTAGGTTAAAAATTTTTAAAGTGGTTAATTTATGAAATTTGTTTAGAGTAAATGCAATTGAACCTTAGAGAAGATGAAATGAAAGATTAAAAGGGAAAAAGAAAATGTTTTAGGGAGAATTTTGTGATGGCCGAATATTGTAGTACGGGAAAATGAAGGAATATTTGCATGAAAATAATATATGATAGCTTAAATTAATTGTATAAATGATAAATGGTACCCTTGAATTTTTAGTGAATTATTAGAATTTATTTTGAAATTTTAAAACCTATGTATTGGTTATGTCTATAGTGAAAATTTTGAAATAATGAGGAATAATTGATTATATTAGTGGAAAATGATGCTAAATAATGAATAATGCATAAATAAATTTTATTGGAATTTATTAAATTGATTGAGATTTTATTGGAATTTGTATGTGAATATGTATAATGAAAATAATTGAATTTTTAATGCATAATTGTATAAAAATGACAAAAGTGATGAATTAATATGAAATTAAATTAATGTCAATGACAAGAAATAAAAAGTCAACCGATGAATTTTTCGAAATAATTATTAAGTCGTGAAAGTAACAAGAATAATGAATTATCGGTAAATAATTCATGAAATGAATGAAAATGATGAAAATAAATTGATAAGTGAATAAAGAAAGATAAAATAAAGTTTTAAATGAAAAAAGGACTAAAATGAAAGAAAATAAAAGTTTTGGGACAAAATGGTAATTTTGCCAAAGTGGGTGACTAATGAGCAAAAATAAGTAAGAAATAGTTAACAAGGGCAAAATGATAATTTCGGAGACCTAACTGTGTCAAAAGATAAAGTTTCCATGATATGAGGACTAAAATATAATTTTACCCGAAAATAGTAAAATAAGAATAAAAGATGAATAATGGAAGAAATTATATAATAAAATTGAAAATAAATGATTATAATGGCAAAATCGTAATTATGTATTTGAAATGAATAATTCGATAGAAAAAGTCAAATTATACATTTTCGAGGCAGAAGATAATAAATGATATTAATAGAGTTCCTAATTGCATAAAAAGTAGAAAAATAAAGATGTGACTAATTTATCAAAATAAATTAGTCAATAAAAAAGTATTAAAAGAGTAAATGATTATAAAAATAATTCGCTGACGAAATAAAGCTGGCATATCGAATAATTGAAAAATTGGGTTGAAAAAGGAAAAATTGTAAAAACGTCAAGCCTAAAAGTATTAAAAATAATTCGTAAAGAATTATACAAAAAGAATAAAAGAGAATTCATAATTTGTATAAAAGATTGAAAAACCCAAGTGTTTGAGTGAATTATTAACGAATAATTCACAATAGTGACTTGAAAAGATAAAGTGAAAGAAAAGACAAAAGTTATTGAAAAGTCAAAAGCACTAAAAGAGTGTATTTGCTCAGACTATAATGTACAAAGGAATAAAAGAAAAAATTAAAGATTTTAAATGTTCAAAAACATTTACAAATGTGACTGATTATGTTTGCCCTTAGCGATAGACAGGTATTATGATTCTTGTTTTGGATATAATTGGCTAGCCATAGGGACACCTCTGTACCGCGGTGCAAGTCATGGCGACTTGCTTAGCTATGGGTGGGATCTTTGATCTCCATAGTTTCAGTGAAAGTGAAAGTGTATCTGTTTCTGCTCTGTGAGACTTGATCTTTCGAGATCATTTCTCTATCTGTTTAGTGGGACTTTCGGGTACAATCCCGAGTATCCTTTGTGAGAAACCTATTATATTGCACTAGGGGCACATCGAAATGAATAAATAAGTACTGTTTAATTGAATTGAATATAAAAAGTTATAACAAAAAATATTTTGTTTGAAAAAAAATGTAAAGTTGAAATAAATCTGTAAAGATTTCTGAAAAATGTAAGTAATAAGAAAAGAAAAAGAAAGGTTGTATAAGAATAAAATATTAAATCAATGTTTAGTTAATCTTTTATAATGAAAAAGGGATTTAAAATGTATTTTATTTTACATGAGAAAAATGAATTTAATTAATTGGTCTTGTACCAAATAATATTGTGAAAAAGTGACAAGCTTGGAAAAATAATATTAATTTTCTATTTAAAGTTAAAAAGGTGATAGTGATGACATTAAGTGAAACTTAATATTTAAGTAAGGTATTTCCAAAAAGGAAACATAAATAAAAAGTAAAAGGCATGAGTTTTAAAACAAATATTTGAACATAAGTAAATGTATAAAAGAAGGAAAAAAATTTGACTGCAAAGTGTCCCAAAATAGCTATATCACTTTGCAATAAAGCTTAAAAGCCTTTAAATAGTAATGTATCTATTAATTAAAAGTTAAAATAAAAATAAAAGAATAAATAGCGAGAAGTGTAATTAGAATACAGATCAAATAATTGAACAGTAAATCAAGAATTAAAAGTAGTTTATTTTGGTACTAGTAAAGACATGAGTACCAATACATGTCGCTAAATGAAATGATAATTAAATTGCTATGGCTAGAAGATAAAGTAAAAGTACTGATAAAAAGTAAAAAGTTATAGTAACCATTAATGTAAAGGTAAAAGTAAATTCGATATCGATCTACCTAAGAAAATACTACAAAATAAAGTTGAAAGTTTAGAAACAAAAGAACAATGATTATCAAAATACAAATTAATAACATGAATAATGATAACTGAAATATAAGAAAATATTTAATAAAATAAGAATAGCAGTAGCATAAATTACGAAATTATACTTATTCTTGAGAAATTCTTAGATTAGTAGTCACCACTGGGCATATTTAATGCTTAGCACGTAGTGTTTACTGCGTGCAGATTCTGAAGTGTTGCGGGAGCACAGTACATTGAAGGTCCTGATCGAAAGAGAAGATTTTTGTGTTAGTTGGTGTAAGCCTTTGGCATGTATATACTTAGACTATTAAGGTAAAAGCTTGAATTATATTTTGAATGTTTTTTTTTGGTATTGGATGAATGGATGGTATAGTATAAGTTTTTGTTATGATGTTTGGTGTTTGTTTCAATTGTTTATAAGACTATTATTTGATTTGAATTGTTTATAATACTGTTATTTGATTTTGGAATTATTGTAAAAGTATTTCAAGTGTTTTGAATTATTCGGTGAAAAAAAAACTTACTGTTTTCAGCTAAGTCTTGTTTTGGAAAGGACTATTCCGAGAAGGGTGTGACATTAAGTCACTGTAACGAGTCAACATAGTCTGGCATGAGTCGGTACATGCTCTAAAATCTCCTTAAAGTCCTTTTTCTTTAATTCTTAGTAAAAAGGCATCAATTATACTTTAAATCATTCGCTTGGACAAAAATAGCCTTTAAAACATGAAAACATAAAATGTAATATAAAACATAATAAAATAAATAAAACATATGCATAAAACTTGACAAAGTTATGCATATTTAGATAAAATGGCTACACTAAATTGCATGACTTCATATTCTGATTCAGTGAGTTTAGAAACTCTATCTCTGCTCTGATCCTCAATTTTGGTGCTTAAGAAAGCAAAGATATTTTTATGTGTCTTTTTCAATGAATAATATGTATTGAACTTTTGGTATTAAAGGGAAAAGAATTAATTTCTTTCTCTCTAAAAATCTTTTCCTTTTCCAAAGTCTCGAATCCTCTAAAACCCTAATTTAGAGCCTTTTATACTTAGAGGAGAGTTGGAAACCCACTCCAACTCAGTTTCTATAGATATGAAAGGATTATTTCCTCCTAAATCTAGAATTAAATAAAATCATCTCTTATCTTGGATTCTTCAAAGCTAGAAAACGTGGAAAATATGGAAATATTCCCATAGACGTGTGTCTATCATAGATAGATGGCCGTCCATCATATGATTCCTTAGAAATTATAAAAATGCCCCTGATTTGACCTATATTAGAGGGAAATGGCCACAAATGATCATCCCTCTCATGAAAAACATCATCTATCATAGCTAAAGGTCAAAGTCAAGGTTTTCTTGATGATTTTCCAAAATCTTTCCTAAAAAACACTTAGAAAACAATAAAGCTTTTTATGAAAATGCAAAAATTGAGGTCTGAGCTTAAGATTCATATTCTTCGTCAAAAGTATACTATTTTCTCATTATTGGGTAATCCTTATCTAGGCTATCTCGGGTCATGGTGTCACTTCCCATGCAATGAATGGCCATGACGATGTAAGGTTGCACAATTATGAAACTAGCAAATATCTCAAGTTCATATACTATTGGCACTACTGACATTCATTAATATACTTCGAGCAATTTGTATTCATTATAAGCTAAAAGAACCCTTGGCATATCTTCTTTGTTAAAGCTAAACCATTCATGTGAGCTTTATATACACCAGTATATACCTCTTTCATGACCTTCTTAGCTTCCTTTTCATTTAAGTACTCCAACTATATGTCATCAAGCTATCTCTTGTAAAACACTTAGCCTATGCTAATGAACTGAATAAATAGCTTATAGATCATTCCATATTCCTTTTTAATGGCTTCTTATGAAAATATTCAATTCTCAAGTTTCGGAGTATAAACTATGTCTATAAAAACATCATTATCTTTAGTCTCAAGTGCATTTACCGATGTCTCTCCTGCTTTCTTTTTCTATTCAGGTGATGTTTCAACTACTATATTCTCTTTGCCCTTACTTTAAACAACAAGTAGTTTTTTAGTTATAATCTTTTTTGGCACTTTCTGGTCCCAAGCTAAGTGATGTAACATGATCTCCTTATCCTAGAAGCCCTATACTGGCTTGATAATACCTTGTTCCCAATCAAAGAGATCATTGAATCGCTCAAAAACAAGCGTAATCCTGTGTCCTACAAACTGAGGCTCATTCTTTCCACAATAGAGGTGTACTCCTAAGGCTTGTATAAAATTTTTAGAGATATGAGGGACTTTACCTATTACCTTTTCCCCTTTGTTCTTCTTCTTTAAACTAGTGTAGCCTAGGCCCTTTCTATCTTTCTAGACCCTAGTGGTAATAACATCTTAAGGCCTTTGAGATTTCTTATCCAAACCAACTATAGGTAAGAAGTGTATCTTCTTTAGCATGTTAATCACCTGAGGACTATTGATTGAATTCCCTCTATCACCCTTTATCATAGATATATGTAACCTACTAAAGGGCTGCTTAGCAATCCCTAGCACTAACACTTGGTTCTCCTTAGTCACCTTGATGGTTACCACCTAACCGTCATATGGTATTTCGATCATTTGGTTCAAAGTGGAGGGCACTCTTCTTATCTTGTGAAACAATGGTCTTCTTAGAAACACTAAGAAATTTGTAAGGATAGACAATGCTACAAACTCAACCTCTATCTCTACCTACCTTATCTTCATTATAGCCTTAAAAGTACCTATAGCCTATCTCTTCGAATTGTTATAGAAAAAAATGGTTAGATCAGACATGTTCAACATACTCTTATTCAACCAAAATGCCGGAATAGTTATTGGTGGGCACACATTAATTAAAGACTTGTCATCTACCATCATGCAAGCAATGTTCTTGCCATTCACCTGGGCCTTGATATAAAGAGGGTAGTTATTGTTTCTACCTTCAACTAGTAGGTTTGCATTTGAGTACACCACATTCTCCCCGGTTCCTCACTTTACAAAATCTAAAAATTCAAATGGTGAAATTGTAATGGCTATGGTAAACTCATACAGAGCTTCTATCAATTTTTGCCTACGTGATGGAGACTACCTTAACAAATCCCAAAAAAAAATTTGAGCCTGCATCTTCTTTAGCTGCTTAATTATCTAATTCTCCTAGGCTTATTTTTTCTATAGGTATAGTGACTAAAGTGGTTGCTTCTCAACCTTAGGCACCACCCTTCCACTCTTAGTGACTGCCTCTATCTTTTTCTCTATCTTCTTTTCCTTCTCATCCTGACTCTTTAAACTTTATATATCAACGGGCACCATTGCCCCTTTAACCCCATTTATGTTAGTAGAATCCCAATAATCAATTAGAGAAATTGGCTGATTTTCCTCAATTAGCTTTGCTATTTTAGGGGTGGAATAAGTAGCGGCCATGCACTATAAAAGAAATGCAGAATAACGATGAAAATTAATGAGAATAATGAAATTTGTTGCTAAATGCACCATATAACGATAACATTGCGATAACAAAATGAATTTCATCATATATATTGAAAGAGTTGGTGGGAAAATAAATATTATGACACTTTAGCAAGAACAAATTCTTATTTTTGCTAACATTAGGCATCAAAATTTTGGCACAAATAATTACAAAGACAAAATAATATTTGGTATGAACATTATTGCTGCTAATTAGTAAGAACATTGTTGTAGCTTAATTATTGAGAACAATTTCATCACTATTTTAGCAAAATATAATACTCTATTCATATAGCTAAATTAGCAAGAACATTATTGTCACTAATTAGCAAAAATAGCATTGTAGCTAATTGGTGACAACAATGTTTTCACTAATTTAGTAAAATATACATACAGTTGAGTATTATCTACATTGATATAGTTATATTGGTGAGAACATTGTTGCTGCTAATTAGCAAGAATATTGCTATAGCTAATTGGCAGCAACAATGTTATTGCTAATTTGGTGAAATATACATGCGATTGGATGTTAGCTTCATTGATGTAGCTATATTGGTAAGAATATTATTATTGCTAATTAGTGAGAACATTGATTTAGATTGGTGAGCACATTGTTATTTCTAATTAGCGATAATAGTGTTGTAGCTAATTGGTGACTTTAATGTTATAGCAAATTGATGACAACATTTAGTAAAATATACATACAATTGAATATTAGCTCCATTAATATAGCTATATTGGAGAGAATATTATTGTCGCTAATTAGCGAGAACATTGTTATAGCTAAATTGGCGAGAACAATGTTGTCGCAAATTAGCAAGAATAGTGTTGTAGCTAATTGGCGACAACAATGTTGTTGCTAATTTAGTGAAATATACTATTCCATTCATATAAATCTATTGGCGAAAGTAATATTGTCACTAATTGGTGAGAACATTGTTGTAACTATATTGGCAAGAACAATATTGTCACTAATTGTACTTTTTACTAATAAAGGGTTAATTTAGTCTAAATATGATAATATGCTTTAACACTAAATAATTTATAGTAAATTATAATTTATTAGTACTTCAAAATGAATTAGTCCTACCTATTTTTATATGATTTTGATTCTCAATATTTAAATTTTATTTGTATTTAGTTAGATCATTTAATTTAATATATTTAGCTAGTACATTTTTTCCTAGCAAAACTAAGATCAATATTATTTTTGGTACTTAAATTAACTAAATTATCATCTTTACATCCAATACTATCAATTATTATTAATTATAAAATAAAAGGAACTAAATTGCCATAACCAAGTTCTCGTAAAAGTAGCAAGGAAAAAGGTTTTTGCCAATTTTGCAAAAGCCATTGCTTAGCTAATTCCCCAAATTTTTAAGGAGGAGATAAAAACTTTCTAAATCCCTAAAACCTTACTCCCTTCTATGTTGCCACCCTTTTTCCCCCTTTTTCCCCCTTCTCTCTCGCCCTCTACTCATCATCAGAGATTACTTCATTATTTAGCTCAGCTTCTTTCTCAATTGTTACTCTGCTTCAAGTCTTGGGTAGACTCTATTTTTTTCAATTTATTATTCCTTTTTCTTTATATATACAGTCAATTCAAGAGAAATTCGAACCATATTTGTTAGGTTCTTTCTTACTTAACATATGAAATATGTGATGATACTTAAATGAAAGTTTTTTGGGTTTTTCTCGGCAACCAAACACCTCTTTGAATTATGTGATTGTGAGTACTGAAGTCAACTTTTTATCCTTATGAGAAACAGTTAAAGAACTAGTTTCATTGTTGACTTATATTTATTGCTGGCAAAGCCTGGATAGTCACCATCTTAATGCATGACAATTCCACCTAACATTACTTATAAGCTAGCTTTTTTGGTTTTTGTAAAGTATTGATTTTATAATGGTTGAATAGGGAGAAGAGATAATACTAATGGTAGAAGAAGGGCTAAAGCCATTAACATGCATATCAAAAGTTATATTGAAGAAAAAAAATGTAAGGAAGAATCAATAGCACTTATAAGAAAAACCTAGTTGGAGTTTAGGAAACATGTAGGTAAGAAGAAGAAAGTAGAGGATATCAAAAGGCCTGAGCAATTTATCAAGGAGTTTATAGACAAGGTAACTTTTGAAATTATTTATTTCTAGTTTGCCTTGGATTGAATTTATTATTTCAAAAAGGTAATTTCATTCTTATTCTTGGACATTTATTATTTTAAACTTATGTAATTAAAACATATTATTCAATAGGATTGGAGTTTCACCTGCTGTCACCAAATTTAATTTCAATATAAAAAATTAGAAAACTAATTTAGTGAGCATTTTCCAAAGTTGTTAGGTGTTAGCTTAGTTATATATTCATACTATCATATTACTTTATTTTTATGGGCCAAAGCATTGATGGCTTTGCTTGTACATCTTTTTTTAATTTTATATTATTGTCCATTTTTCTCTCTGGGGAAATTATCCGTTATTACTCTGCATTCTTACATTTACATGGCTAATTATATCTGATAGCTAGTAGTGTCTTGGCAAGAAAATTCAAAATTTGTTAGCCAATAGTATTTCTGAGGGCCTTTAATGATCATTGAAAAGAACTTTCAATTCTATAAATAGCACCTGATTTGATCTATTTTTTTGTTAATTCTAAATTAATAAGGCTGCTAGTTATTTTTTGGTGTATTACAATGTATAGATACCTCTATACTTAATAAATGAAAGTTATTTTTTCTATTGGTAAATTCAAATTTATGCATGGCCTACAATTATTGTTGGATGGTTGCTCAAAGTCCAAGGTGATATTTTAAGCTTTAGCAGATAAATTTTTCAAGCTTAATCTAAGTAGTGACTTAGTAGTAAATTATTTTTTTATAGTAAACTAGCTTCTCAAGTCATTTTATTTTATTATTTTATCCATATTGGTAATGAAAATATTAGTTGCACATATAACTTGTCATTTAATGATCTTAATAATAGGTTACTTTTATATGAGATTTTATTATGATGAGTGTTGAAATTTAACGGTTACATGCATCACATACATGAGCGGAATTTTAAAATTTTTAACCATTAGATCTGATCTTGCCATGAATACACAATATAACTATATGAGAATAAGAAAAATCACCTTTGATTTTTGTTGAACAGTTGATTTTACTTCGCACCGGGTTGTCGCAAACCACAGTGTCCAAAATCGAACACCTCCAATGAGTAATCCACACTAGAGAGGGGTAAATTGAACCAACAAATTGGTGTTCAACTAGGGCTGGCCGAAATTCCCAAGAGCTAGCTTAGGAAGTGGCGCAAAAAGGAGAGAGAATTAAGAGAAATAGACTTTCCTTTTGTTTTAATCACTTAACCCTAATTCTCATTAGTTGGCCTTTTATAGTTAGGTTAAAATTCCAACTCCTTAATGAGATTGGGCTCTTTAAAATTGCTGGAGAATTATTAATTGGGCCTCTGGAATTAATTATAATCATTTGGGCTTAATTAAATCCAAATTAAATCTTTTCATAAAAGACCATGCACAAAATCCACAAACTAGGCCCTTTATGCATCTAATTGGATTTAAATACCCAAATGGATTCTAAATCCAACCAAATTAAATATGTGAGTTCCATAACACTTATGTAACATATATAAATTAATTTGGTCCAAGAAAAAGCCCTCCAAGCCCTTCTGTTTGGAGTTGGCGTGTAGCCCTCTTCTGGAGGGCTTCCTCCAACTTCTTCATTCCTTTGGCCCTTTATAATTTCTCCAATTGTCCTATTAATTATTATATCAGTCCTATAACACTTATAGTAGTCTTATAACACTTATAAGACAATAATAATTAATCATGAAATACATTATTTCATTTAGGTCCAATTTACAGAACATTTCTCAAAAGTTCCGCGGACAATTTTATTTGATCATAATTAATTAAACTCTTTAATTAATTATTATCATATTCTCCTCTCTACCTTTATAATAATATCAAATATTATTATCCTTGTCATTTTACCATTTTACCCTTTTCTCTATATGTGTGTGACCTATTGGGTTCCTGTCCATGTTGGCAGTATAATATGTAATTGTGAGTTCTATTCAAAACTCACATGATTTAAACTCCTTTAAATCATTTTATCAATCTCTATTGATATTTTGATACATCATTATACAAGTCATGATTGGCCTCTAGCTAGGCATCATGACTACCCAAATGTCAGGAAAGTCGTGTGGTTTGACTGTACCCTTCCATAGAAACAGTTACCGTGCAATTACTCCTTTCACCACTCTTATCTCAATTAGATTATGAGTATGGATTTCTTTCAACTCATATAAATCTAATTATGTATGTTCTATTAATTTAACCATTTTTCCTAAATGCCCTTCATGGATCTCCATCCATCTCGGCATATTACTCTGGCCAGAGATTCTCTGAACAAGGCAATTATAGAATCATGCGAGATAACTTCCCTTGTTAAATCTGGGATGGTGAATCCTTTGTCAATCACTCAACTATCTTCAAGTAGGTCATGATATACCCAATCTCCTAACTATGTTCACTCCCAGTTGGAAGTAATCAGTTATGGAGTCAAAGTATACCACTTGCTACTTAAGATAACTTTGGTGATCTCAAGTCTAAGGATACTTGCACAACCGCTATGAAGAGATTCCTCACTGACATAGATTTAATATCCATATGAGGATTCTCTTTGCAGGTCTCCAATGAACTTGTTCCTCTAACAAGCATCCACATGTTAGCTTTGATTATCATCCATAATCACAACTATGAGAACCATTGCTTGAACCATTCAAGAAGCATAACATGTGCTAGTCTGTCCGAATTAACAATGTCCTATCTTGTTAATTCTATGACTAGGGATATTTAGATATTAACACATTTGCATGCGATAGACATCTCACATCATGAACACCTTCATGATTGCCTTTGCACTGTGTTTATAATATCTAGGACTTCATTTATTAATTTAAGATTTACAAACTCATGTATTCAAACACAGCATTAATAAATGAATGATGCCTTTTATTAAGAATATAAATTTCATACATATGAAAAACATCCCTATTACATGGGCTCTAGGGCATACTCTCTAACAATCTCCCACTTGCATTAGAGCCAATCACTCATATGTCTCAGACCCATGTTATTTATATGGTGATCATGCTTTATCTGGGAAAGTGCTTTAGTGAGGGGATCCGCCACATTATCATCTGTGGGAACCCATTCTATTTTCACATCATTTCTAGCTACTATTTCCCTTATGAGATGGTAGCGTCTGAGAACATGTTTGGATCGCTGATGAGACCGTGGTTCCTTTGCTTGCGCAATGGCTCCATTGTTGTCACAATATAAAGGAATCGGATCAACAATGCTAGGCACCACTCCTAGTTCAGTTATGAACTTTTTGATCCAGACTGCTTCTTTGGCTGCTTCTGAAGTAGCAATGTACTCAGCTTCTGTCGTGGAATCAGTAGTTGTTTCTTGTTTGGAACTTTTCCAACTAACTGCTCCTCCTCCCATTATGAACACATAACCAGATTGTGATTTACAATCATCTTTGTCAGATTGGAAGCTGGCATCCGTATACCCATTTACTTCCAAACTGCCCTCTCCAAATACCAAGAACATATCCTTAGTCCTTCTCAAGTACTTAAGGATATTCTTGACAGCTGCCCAGTGTTCCTCTCCAAAATTGGATTGGAATCTGCTTGTGACACTCAAAGCAAATGCTACATCTGGACGTGTACATAACATAGCATACATGATAGAACCAATTGCAGATGCATATGGTATTCTATTCATGCTCTCTCTATCCTCTAGTGTCTGCAGACACATAGACTTAGAAAGGTGTATCCCATGCACCATGGGTATAAACCCTTTCTTAGAGAGATCCATATTGAACCTCTTCAATACTTTATCTATATATGTACTCTGAGAAAGACCCAACAACCTATTGGATCTATCTCTATAGATCCTTATTCCCAGAATATAGGATGCTTCTCCAAGGTCTTTCATGGAGAATTGCTTGGATAACCATATTTTAACAGATTGGAGAAGAGAAATGTCATTTCCCATGATCAATATGTCATCTACATATAGAACTAGGAAGACAACTGCACTCCCACTGACCCTTTTATACACACAAGGTTCATCTTCATTCTGTGAGAAACCAAACTCTTTGATTGTCTCATTGAATCGTATGTTCCAGCTCCTAGAGGCTTGCTTCAATCCATAAATGGATCTTTGAAGCTTGCATACCTTTTCGCCATTTCCTAATGTGAATCCCTCTGGTTGTGTCATATACACATCCTCAGAAAGATTTCCATTAAGGAAAGCTGTCTTCACATCCATTTGCCAAATCTCATAATCATAATGAGCTGTAATGGCTAAAAGTATTCTTATAGACTTAAGCATCGCTACAGGAGAAAAAGTTTCGTCATAGTCAATACCTTCTTTTTGACGATAACCTTTTGCTATAAGCGAGCTTTATAGGTAACTATATTACCTTCCATGTCAGTCTTCTTTTTGAAGCCCCATTTGCACCCTATGGGTTTTATCCCTTCAGGTGGTTGAGTTAAAGTCCATACTTTATTCTCATACATGGAGTCCATTTCGGACTGCATAGCCTTAAGCCATAAATCACGTTGTGAACTGTTCAAAACTTCTTGATAGCTTGTAGGCTCATTGTCCTCTACTACAGTTATGCCTCTGTCCGAATCAATGTGAAATCCATATCTCACAGGGATAGAACGCATCCTAGTAGACCTTCTAGGATTTTGTGTATAATCAGGTTCAACTGTAATCTCATCATTATGAAATTCAGTTTCGGGTTCAATCGGTTGATCTACTTCTATTTGTGGGTCCTGAACTTCACCAAGTTCAATTTTACTCCCACTGTCTTCTCGTAGGAGAAACTCTTTTTCCAAGAAGACAGGATGCCTTGAAACAAACACTTTTTGTTCTAAGGGATTATAGAAATAATATCCAAATGTTTCTTTTGGATATCCCACAAATAGACATTTGTCAGATTTAACATCCAGTTTGTCTGACATTGTCCTCTTCACATAAGCAGGACAACCCCATACCTTCATTTGAGAAAGCGTGGGTTTCTTGTTATTCCACATCTCATATGGAGTAACATCAACCGATTTACTAGGAACTCTATTTAACACATAAACAGCAGTTTCTAGTGCATATCCCCAAAAGGACTTAGGCAAGTCCGCTCGGCTCATCATTGATCGAACCATATCTAATAGTGTTCGATTTCTCCTTTCAGACACACCATTGTGTTGTGGTGTATATGGAGGAGTCCATTGAGATAAAATCCCATTATCTCTAAGATAATCCTGAAACTCTTGACTTAAGTATTCTCCACCTCGATCTGATCTAAGTGTTTTAATACTTTTGCCAAGTTGTTTCTCTACTTCATTTCTGAACTCTTTGAACTTTTCAAATGCTTCAGACTTATATTTCATTAGATAGATTTATCCAAACCTGGAATAATCATCTATGAAAGTAATGAAGTAGGAGTAACCTCCTCTGGCATGTGTAGTCATTGGACCACATACATCTGAATGTATTAAGTCCAAAATCATTTTAGCTCGTTCTCCTTTACCAATAAAGGGAGCTTTTGTCATTTTTCCCAATAAACAAGATTCACATGTATCAAATGATTCATAATTAAATGATCCCAAATCACCTAACTTGTGTAACTTGGTCATGCGTTTTTCATTTATATGGCCTAAACGACAGTGCCATAAGTATGAGGTATTCAGATTATCATGTTTCATTCTCTTGGTATTCACATTATGTACTTCTTTAATTAAATCAAGAACAAAAATACCATTCTCAATGATAGCTTTTGCATAAAACATATTGTTCTTAAAAATGTAACAACATTTGTCCTTCAAAGAAATATCATAATCGTTCATCAAACGACTGAAAGAAATAATACTTTTGGATAAGGCTGGAACATAATAACAATTATTTAATTCCAGTACTAATCCACTAGGAAGAGGCAAATAGTAAGTCCCCACAACTGTTGTAGAGATGTTCTGTCCAGTAGCTGACTGCAAACATATCTCTGCCTTTCCAACTCTTCTAAAGCTTCTAAGCCCCTGTAGATCATTACATAAATGAGATCCACATCCGGTATCTAATACCCAAGATTGTTTTGAAGCAATAGAATAAGTATTAATTTCAATTATATGAATACCTAAAGTAGATGCAACAGCTTGCTTCTTCTCCTTAAGAGAATCTAGATAGGCCTTGCAGTTACGCTTCCAATGACCATCTTTTCCACAATGGAAGCAAGTTCCTTTGGGATTCTCTTTCTTGGAAACCTTCTTCTTGGAGATCCCACCATTCTTTGGCTGCGTCTTGGTTATCTTCTTCTTCTTCTGCTTCTTGCCTTTAGCAGAAGTGACAACCATGACACTTTTTGGATCTTTCTTAAATGATCCATCAGCTGTCTTGAGCATGTTGATTAACTCAGGAATGGATACTTGGATCTTGTTCATGTTGAAGTTAAGCACAAAAGGTGCATGACTTGGAGCCAACGAGTACAAGATTAAATCTATGTATAGATCATTATCCATAACATAGCCAAGTCTACTCAAATGCTCAATATACCCATACATCTTCAATGCATGAGCAGCAGCTGAAGTGCCTTCCACCATTTTACAACTAAATAGAGCTTGAGCAATCTCATATTGCTCAGTTCTAGCCTGAGAAGAATAAAGCTCCTCTAGATGCAAAACGATGGTTCTAGCATCCATCATTTCATGTTGCTTCTGAAGCTCCGAGGACATAGCACCCAGCATCAAACATGCTGCTGCTTCACTATCCTCCATGTATTTTCGATAAATGCCTTTGATCTCATCAATGGCATCATCTGATGGAAGTGGTGGTGGATCTTTATCCAAGACATAATGGATCTTTTCAGCCCTGAGAACAATTCTCACTTGCCTGATCCAGTCAGAATAGTTGTTGCCAACCAGCTTGTTATCCAAGATTGATCGTATATTAATGTTTGATGTGCTCATGATGATGACCTAGATGTGAAAAAGAAAAGATATGAGAGTATGTTCATATATATGTATGCATTAATAAGGTCTTTAATTAATACATTTACTCCTACTATTTTATTGCGAATTAATAGCCCTCACTATTTAATCCGAGAAAACCCGATGGTTTTCTTAGTGGGCCAATATCCAATCCTTGATATGTAATTTGACCTTGACTGTGGTCAACAAGCCAAATTCCATACCCTTGAAAGGTAGGTATCTCTATACCAATTGTGTCTCTACACAACTATTGGATCATTAGGTTATCAACTCTTGATGCATGCATATCATATATGCATTCCCTAATCTTGCCTCTAGAACCATTAGCCTTGACTGTGGTCAACAAACTAATGGGCTAGCTAAGATGACCCATTTAATTAGATTTGAACATATTCGATATAATGTGAGCTTGACTGTGGTCAACAACCCACACTATAAAGAACTCTGGTTCTCCTCAAATTAATTGAAGGCTTATATACCTTAGTATTTGTTTGAGGGTTTTAGTTAATTAAGTCTCATCATACATGGTTGGCATACATTGGTATGCATCCTATATCTATCACATAAATATAAGCATACAAATATGGTATAGTTATGGACTTCACTACATTGATTTCCCCGAGCCAAGAGGGAAATCAAAAGGTCATACCTAGGTAGTATGCATGATTCAAACAAGAAAATAATTACATTATCTTCAAGCTTGTTGGATCTCCATCCGGCCCATCTTGCTCCTTGATATTTGTCTCCATTTCTATTTCTAATTCTAATCTAAGTAATCTAATTACATATTACAATTTGAAATGAAATACAAACCAAAAACAAGTGGCCGGGACATGAAAGTCCTCATTGGGCCAAAACATGCATTATGCTCAATCACATTGAGCTTTGTCCATAACTAACCATCATGCCAATCATTCACCCTTATATGCCTCTCTAATGCATAAAGAAATGGATTACTAACTTTATTTCAACTTTTGAAACAATATTTTGAGTTATTTTAATGATGTGATCAAATTAGGAAACTTTTTCCATTTTGGAAACTTTCATTTTAGGAAACCTTTTTGCATGAATGTGTTCTTGTCTTAATAATCAATCAAATTGATTATTAATTAATTATAAATTGATTAATTAATTAATTAATCATATTAAATAATTAAAAGAATCAATTTTGGGCTTAAAACAAGTGTAGGCCGAAATCTACAGAAGAAAAACCCTAAGTGTGTTCACACACAAACTAGTTTTGTATCATTTGGACCATTTGGGCCTTTTGGAATGAGCCAAGCCCACTCCAGCCCTTAAAACCCATTAATAAACTTAATTAATGTTTATAATAGTTAATTTAAATCAGCTCCTTGGGCCCACCAAGTCATCCACTAATTTAAACCAAGTCCGTAAACATAATTAAGCCCATTAAGTGGTTTTAATGAATTAAAATTAATCAAATTAATTTAAGGCCCATTTTAATTAATCCAATTAATTAAAAACACTTTAATATATCATATATATAAGATTTAGAAGATTAAAAGTCGTTCTAACCATGAACACATCAAGAACACACGAAGAACACCAATTTATCGAACTTTTCGACAAAACTAGTTTTTCATGCAAAACTTGTTCGATTTTAATTCCGTTCGATCCTACGGCTTAATATCACATATTAAACATATAAAATATCATCTAAATGATTTTTAAATGGATCCATAAGAAATTAAATTAGAACAGCCCCTACAATACCTAGGGTTTCACGCCAAACCCTAATGGGTTTCACGCCAAACCCAAATCATTTTTCTTCAAAAATTTCGGTTTTTTTTCCACCAAATTTATTTGATCACAAATACATCCAGAAATCAATATTTCTCATTCATGAACAATTAAATCTCATATTTTAAAGTTCATGAAATAAATAACTCAAAATAGAACAAAACTTATTCCGCAGAATAATATAGAATTGTATATCCATGGCAAAACCGTGGCTCTGATACCATGTTGAAATTTAAGGGTTACATGCATCACATACATGAGCGAAATTTTAAAATTTTTAACCATTAGATCTGATCTTGCCATGAATACACAATATAACTATATGAGAATAAGAAAAATCACCTTTGATTTTTGTTGAACAGTTGATTTTACTTCGCACCGTGTTGTCGCAAACCACAGTGTCCAAAATCGAACACCTCCAATGAGTAATCCACACTAGAGAGGGGTAAATTGAACCAACAAATTGGTGTTCAACTAGGGCTGGCCAAAATTCCCAAGAGCTAGCTTAGGAAGTTGCGCAAAAAGGAGAGAGAATTAAGAGAAATAGACTTTCCTTTTGTTTTAATCACTTAACCCTAATTCTCATTAGTTGGCCTTTTATAGTTAGGTTAAAATTCCAACTCCTTAATGAGATTGGGCTCTTTAAAATTTCTGGAGAATTATTAATTGGGCCTCTGGAATTAATTATAACCATTTGGGCTAAATTAAATCCAAATTAAATCTTTTCATAAAAGACCATGCACAAAATCCACAAACTAGGCCCTTTGTGCATCTAATTGGATTTAAATATCCAAATGGATTCTAAATCCAACCAAATTAAATATGTGAGTTCCATAACACTTATGTAACATATATAAATTAATTTGGTCCAAGAAAAAGCCCTCCAAGCCCTTCTGTTTGGAGTTGGCGTGTAGCCCTCTTCTGGAGGGCTTCCTCCAACTTCTTCATTCCTTTGGCCCTTTATAATTTCTCCAATGGTCCTATTAATTATTATATCAGTCCTATAACACTTATAGTAGTCTTATAACACTTATAAGACAATAATAATTAATCATTAAATACATTATTTCATTTAGGTCCAATTTATAGAACATTTCTCAAAAGTTCCGCGGACAATTTTATTTGATCATAATTAATTAAACTCTTTAATTAATTATTATCATATTCTCCTCTCTACCTTTATAATAATATCAAATATTATTATCCTTGTCATTTTACCATTTTACCCTTTTCTCTATATATGTGTGACCTATTGGGTTCCTGTCCATGTTGGCAGTATAATATGTAATTGTGAGTTCTATTCAAAACTCACATGATTTAAACTCCTTTAAATCATTTTATCAATCTCTATTGATATTTTGATACATCATTATATAAGTCATGATTGGCCTCTAGCTAGGCATCATGACTACCCAAATGTCAGGAAAGTCATGTGGTTTGACTGTACCCTTCCATAGAAACAGTTACCGTGCAATTACTCTTTTCACCACTCTTATCTCAATTAGATTATGAGTATGGATTTCTTTCAACTCATATAAATCTAATTATGTATGTTCTATTAATTTAACCATTGTTCCTAAATGCCCTTCATGGATCTCCATCCATCTCGGCATATTACTCTGGCCAGAGATTCTCTGAACAAGGCAATTATAGAATCATGCGAGATAACTTCCCTTGTTAAATCTGGGATGGTGAATCCTTTGTCAATCACTCAACTATCTTCAAGTAGGTCATGATATACCCAATCTCCTAACTATGTTCACTCCCAGTTGGAAGTAATCAGTTATGGAGTCAAAGTATACCACTTGCTACTTAAGATAACTTTGGTGATCTCAAGTCTAAGGATACTTGCACAACCGCTATGAAGAGATTCCTCACTGACATAGATTTAATATCCATATGAG
This sequence comes from Excoecaria agallocha, assembly GCA_037975025.1. Taxonomy (NCBI): domain Eukaryota; kingdom Viridiplantae; phylum Streptophyta; class Magnoliopsida; order Malpighiales; family Euphorbiaceae; genus Excoecaria; species Excoecaria agallocha. The sequence continues at coordinate 87,239,296 of CM075807.1, forward strand.
GATTCTCTTTGCAGGTCTCCAATGAACTTGTTCCTCTAACAAGCATCCACATGTTAGCTTTGATTATCATCCATAATCACAACTATGAGAACCATTGCTTGAACCATTCAAGAAGCATAACATGTGCTAGTCTGTCCGAATTAACAATGTCCTATCTTGTTAATTCTATGACTAGGGATATTTAGATATTAACACATTTGCATGCGATAGACATCTCACATCATGAACACCTTCATGATTGCCTTTGCACTGTGTTTATAATATCTAGGACTTCATTTATTAATTTAAGATTTACAAACTCATGTATTCAAACATAGCATTAATAAATGAATGATGCCTTTTATTAAGAATATAAATTTCATACATATGAAAAACATCCCTATTACATGGGCTCTAGGGCATACTCTCTAACAATGAGTGCATCTTAAACATGTGAGACTCTTGACTTGTATCTTCCTTATTCACTATCCTTCTTTTAACTTTATTTATGCCTCAGAGATCTGACAGTCATTCATGATAACTTCACTGAAATTCAAATTCTTAACTCTTGCACTTGGTGTGTTTCTTACTTAGATTTTTTCCTATTTTCCAGTCTTGGCATGAAATATTTCTGAGGACCTTTGAATTTTAAGTAGACATCATATTTGTTGGTTTTTACGTCAATTTTAAATAGACATTGCATGTGCATCTCATATACATATTAAGTTGAAACATTGGTTTTCTAATATTAAAAGTTAAAATTGTAACCAAATATGTGTAATAGTTAAAAGTTCTAATTGAAACTAATTTGGTGGCTCGATAAATTTATTATGGGACTAATAAAAAATATCAGTAGAAGTTATACTAAAAGTATATTTTGTATATCAATCTATTAACATGCTTTGTTTTTTAAAAATGTTTTCATTATCGATACTTAATGTGATCTATATACACTGCACTATGACAGATTAGGATTATGATTCTGTATATACTCTACTTATTTTTGCATCATAGACTTTCTTGGCATTTGAAGACTAACAGTATGGTTTTATTTTCTTCCGATCTAATATAGATTGATGCATGATTCTCTAATTAATCTGTCTACTATTAGTGATATTATCTGAAGTTTCCTTTTTCATCATATCATTACCTGGTATATTTGCATTTTAGAAAAAAAGGGTGGTGTATTATAAAAAATATCATTATATGCTATGAGGTATGCACATAGTTATCTATTTCCACATTTGGTTTTGAGAAACATTTTTATTAAAGAAAAATTTTATTTCCTTCCTCTTTTTAAGCACGATACTTGTGTGCATCATGTCACGTATTTCTGTTGCTATTTGCTTTAAACAGAATAATTTTAAAAAAATATCTTAAGGTTTGGTAATTGATCAAATCATGTTTTTACATATGGTAAATTCCTAAATGCAAAGCAAAAGAATTAATGAAATCATTACAAATCCACCTGAATTGAACACATTAAAGAAATTAATTATAATTAATGAATATGATTATATAAATAATATATAATCTCATTCAAAGAATAAAAAATAATTTACAACCAAATCTATTCATTTGACATCTTTCCATCAAAACACTACGAGCATTTAATTAATTTGAAATATGATTCTTTTTCATTTAGACTATCATTGTTATATTTTAATCCATTAAATGCTTACACTAATTTATACCTTCTTAGGTTGCTTTTTGTCATAACCTTTGTCTATTAATCTTTTATCTAGTCATGAATTATATTAGTTTAAATGAAGTTCAATGCTCTACTCTTGAAAATTTTATTGATTTTATGGTTTCCTTATCTTAAGTTATGTGGATGTCCTCTTGATATATTTGAATTTTTCCTTAATTTAGAGCTTAAACCTTGTCTCTACAATTTAAGTGCCATCAAGTTAGTATTCTCATGTTTGTATAAATATGAATTAGGCTCTCTCAGACCAATTTTATCTAACTCCTGAGCACTATGAATTTGTCAAACAACAAGTTGTATATCAAGTTAGCATTATCATGTTTGTATAAATATGAATTACCATGCTTCCATGATAACATTATTTGATTTAAAATAGTGGATGAAATAAAAATAGCATTCTTAAATATGAATTCAATGAGCCTACTCAGGTACCTCTTAAGTGACACAATTTTTTTTTCTTTTTTATTTTTATTTTTATACTTTTTAATGAGGCATTTGCTTGCTTTACTTGGCATTCTAAGATATTGGCATTGAGTTGGTAAAAGTATTATTTATTTGGGCTCTTTTTTTTTGATTTCTATCTTTGAGAAGCTCCTTTAGTAATCTTATCAATTTTTCTTTTTATGAAATTACTTCTATGAAAACTTGTTACGCCCTATTCTCCTTCTATTTATTCTTCTCTTATATGCAGGATATAGTCTATAAGACCTTTTATGAATTCTAGTTTGAGGAACCATCTAGTGGATAGATGCGGTATTTTAAAGATGGTAGTTTTGTACCCCTAGAGATAGCTAAGAAGGCTCAGCAAATTGTTGAGATGTTGCAAAGGATGTCAAATCATCATCTTTTGGTCACTATCATCAAGTGTAATCTAGCCCTTAATTTTTTCCCATAATTAGCTAAAGCTATTGGGATCAATCTTATATTACTTATTTCAATTGTAAGCACTGTGAATTAACGTACAAGTGCTTACTAGAAAGGATATTGTAAGTAGTGTCATTATATGTCTACATATATGCTTTCTTGGTATAGGTCTCAGTACTATGCTTTTGAATGAATTTTTAAATCAAATACATGATAGTGAGATTAAAAGTAGTGCAAGATTTGTGAGATTAAAAGTAGTGCAAGAAATTTGAAATAAGAAATTGTAATTGCATAGTTATTCAAGTGTTGTTGTACTTTGTATAATTTAATTTTGTTGTGTTTAAACTAGGTTGATAATCAAGCGATAGCAAAATTTTTGGAGAGCATCATCTTTATAATTGACTCTATTCTTCCCTTAATCTGAAAGTTGCCTCAAATTATTTTTAAAGAGCTTGAGTAATATTTGACGTAAATGATTGTTCGGCATTCATGTCTAATAATTATCCATACTTGCATCAAGTAATTTTTTATCTACTTTATCTTTCTTGTTAGTTATTATAATGTCAATCTTATAATAATTTTATATCTTATTCTATAGTAGTTATATGCAACTAGACATTTTTGGGCTTTGCGCTATGCGGGTTTTTTTAGGTGGAAAAAGACATTTATTTATTTTATGTTAGAGAATTTTACCAAAGTTCTCATTAGGACACATATTTGATCACCAAGTTTATGAAGTTTCTATTTAAACTGCTAGCATTTTTATGATTCTTTTTGTTATATGTTTCTTCATGTGGTTATGTATGGAGTTATTTGTGTATTCATCATTCAATAAAAAAACCCTCAATTTTATAGATTAACCTTTTTAAGTAAAAAGGGCCATGTATATAAAAAATGATAATGGACTATTTCTATTCAATTGTAAGGATTTGAGAATTTTATTTATGCTATTTTTGTGACTTATTTTAGTGTTTAGATGACAATTTTAGTAATGAATTTCATATTATGTTGCTGATTTGGTTTGTCATCACAGGTGTCTTTGCTTTTTAAGAAAAGTAGCAACAAAGAGCACTGGAGTTTTTGAGTATCTTATTCAAGTATTCTTCAAATTTTTGGATGCTCAAGCAACTGATAATAAGCAAGTTCATTACTATATTAATCTTTATGGCTAATTGTTTTATTTCCTTCATCTTTAAATGAGGTAAGCATCTATAAGTGTATTCCCAAAAATTGCTCTTTAGCGTTTTGAAGTGATTATAAACTATGTAGCCCTATTAATAAGCTATGCATATAGGTGCCATTAAATTGAATATAAAGTTGACAGAGTGTGAACTCTCCGATATCTTGGAATTTTTTATATTATCAAGAGGATCTATGAATATTTATTAATTTTTCAATTGGTTTTATTCATCTTTTAACTTTTAACCTAAATAATTTGCCTTCTGTTCTTTTTCAACCAAATTATGTTATAGCCAACTTTCCATATTACAAGAATATGATATGTCTTGAAAAAAAAAAATATATATATATATACAATTGTGTTTGCTTATATTAGAATAATGTATATGCACTCAAAAGATACTGAGATTAGTTTTAAAACTTCAATTTTATATTTGATTAGATGTGTTCCTAGATCTAATGGACTTGGAGAGTCTTGTTGATTGTTGATTAACATTTACTATCCAAGTGTTACTTTTTTAATTTCCATGTGATGTTACAAATGTATGTATAGAGGTTATTTATAACATGTTAGTTTGATAAAAAAAATTTACTCTTTTCAATGTGAGTATCATTTTTAGGTATAACTATAATGAAGTAAATGATTTGGTATCTAAAAGTCTAGGGTTCCTTTTTACCTTTAGTTATACATGCATATTGACATAAAAGAGTAGCTAGAAGCATGCTCCTGAGGTCTAGTTAAACAAAAATGTGAGATATATTTGGTGTATTGCTTTTGACTTGTTTAGATACAGCAAAATGTATAAGTTGCTACAAGCTTTAGTTTCTCAAATTTTCATGTTAGTCTAAAATTCAATTAAATTACTTTGGTAATCCGTTGTTTAATTGAAATGATCATTCGTGATAGTTCTCAATTGACCTCCAAGCAGTTGCTTCTCCCTTTATGAATTGAATAAAATGATGAACATGTAAAAGCATATGCACTTGATGTTTTCCTCTTCATGCAACTTGCAGCTATTGGGTCACTCTCTATTTTATCTTAGGTTGCTTATTCATTATGGTAATTCTTTGGTGATTACTTCCAGTAACAAAAACATTGATGTTGTTAGCCACCTCACATTATCTAAGTACCTCCAAATGGAGCATTTTGGTATTAAACTAAAATCTTTGCAGGTGTACTATCTATCTATTATTTTTAGTATTAAAGTGAGATCTTGTCACATGGAGGCTTTTACTGCCCAAGAGAAAATAATAAACAAAAAAGAAAATTACATGTTTTCTCCTAGTTTTATAATTGCTTAAACTAAGTTCTCGAAGTTGTTTCCATTAGTAAATTAATGCTATACTCTTAATATAAGAGGGCCAGAAAATGTTTATATTAGCAAAATATTAGTTACTACACATGCTAAAATTTTAAATTATTAATGTTCCTTTTTTTTGCTATTTTGTAGGTGACTGGGGTTCCGATTTAGTTGGTACAAATTTAACTCTTCATGTTATTACTTTCATTTGCTGACTTTCAACATATTACACAAATTTATGTTGAGCTTGAATAAGAGATAGATTAACTGGTTAGACAAGTCCAACATTAGATAGAGATGCAGTAGCAACTTTTCTAGTAACAAATTTAGGAGCAAATGCATTTATTCACATTACAATAGGACATTTTGGGTGAGATATTTTATTGTTATATATGCATGTATTATTTTAGATATATAATTAACAATGATATCTATTTGTAAATAACAATCTTTTCATAAATATATATATTATTATATTAAATGTTGAGTAGTCTATAAATATAAATTTGTTTTTTGTAATTTATCGTTTAAATAATTAAATTTCTATATTAATTTAATAAATTAAAAAATAATTTTAATTTTGTAAGGGATTAGCATGTCTGGATAATAGTTATTTAGCTACAATTTAGCTATAATAGAAATCTAGCTAACTTTGCGAGAGCACATAAGCGATAAAATATTTATCGCTAACTAAGGAGAAATGTATCGCATGGCAACTAATGTAGTGTCATCGCAAAATTTAGGAAGAATATTGTCATAGCGATATGGTAATGAATGTATTGTCATTGCAAAATTTAATGAGAACATTGTCATAGTGATATGGTGACGTTTATATTGTTATTGAAAATTTAGTATGAATAATGTCATAGCGATATTGCAATAGAAATATTATTGTCATAAAATTTTGCATGAATATTGTCTTAGCAATATGGCGATGAATATATTATTGTTGTAAAATTCTGTAAGAGCATTGTTGTAATGATATGGCGAAGAATATTTAGCAACAACATTTTATCCTTGCTAAAATTTGGTGACGACTTATTGTCCTTGATAAATTATGCTATAATTACTTTTATTTAAAAAAGATTGTTGTTGCTAAGTTGTCGGCAAATTGATTTAGAGATGAAAAACATATGTTCTCGTTGTTATTTTGTATTTTCTTAGTAGTGATGTACTCATTCCCAAATAGGTCATTCATCACGTACTACTCTAATAAGTTGGACCCAATCATAAATACAGGATGCGGCATGATATTGTACCCTTTTTTCTTATTTTTCTCTCTCTTTTTAAGATTTAAAATCTATTTGATATCTATCAAATCCTAAATCTTATTCCTTAAGGTGCAACAATGATCTATGAGATGCCCTATATGCTAATGGTAGGCATAATATTGATCTTCTTTGTGATAGGGCATACCTTGGCTCTTAGCAAGCCTTAGTGGTAATGGCTGCACCTTTCCTTCCTTAATCAATTGGTCCAACACTTAGCATAAAGGCTTTCTTTATAAGGCCCCAATCTATACCTTAGTAGTAATTAAATATGTTTAGGATGCATCTGATCAATTAGTACTTTTTTTATTATAACTTGAGCTATAGGAATCCAAATTAAGTAATTCTATTTCGGGCCCTAAAATGGTACCAAATCTTGTCTAAACCTCCCAAAATATTTTTAAAGCATCCCAACATAAAAATAAAGGTAATTTGTGATATTAAATATGTGAGGAGCATAATGGTACATGAGAATAAAGTTATAGAATGAACATTAATACTATAAGGCATAAATATATGCTTGAAGGTTTGAAAATGTGTATGAACATACATAAATGCACAGACGGACATACATGAATTTCAATATTTAAATTAGATGATGAATATGTATATATATGTCTATATTATTAAAACTATATAATGATATTTGAGTTATACTATTATAATTATTTATAACCAAGAGTATGAATGATAAAATATGAGCTTGAGAATGTATTGATAAGTAGATGTTTTAATGAAATGATACATTAATGTGCTTATAGTTACATAATGGATTCCAATGCATGAAAATAAGATGTACTAGATTATAAAGGTATATAAAAATGAATGAATATGCATATGATTCCGTATTCCTAGACAAGTTAAAACAAATAAGCTATATATGTGTGTGTGTGTGTGTATGTGTGTGACATAAAAAGGAGAAGTAAAGAAGTTAAAGTGAAGAGTTATAGTTGCATACATCTTTATCTAGGATGTTGATAGCTAGGCATGTCTATAAAGGGATATTGCAGCTGCCCCATATTCGTCCCCATTTAGGACACTAGGTTTTGACCTTGTTTAGGTCACTTACCAACCCTATTTGGGTCCGTTTTACCTCTATAGTACATATTGGACCCCATTTGGGTATAGAGTATAAGGACACAATCATGACCCTAATCGGATTATTTTTAATCAATGAGGATCATCGTTAATTAAGGCAAAATTGGATTATTTTGTAATTATCAAGGTTAAGTACCAAGAGGGGTATTTTGGTAATTTCAGCATGTAAGTATATGAGTTAAGTTAAATTATAAGTAAAGACAAAGATATAATTGAAGTGAATTAGAAAGTCTTGGGGTTAAGTTGAAAGAAATTGAAATAATGGGGGTTTAATTGTGTATAAGTGTATAGTGGGAATTTCCCTTGGTGGGATATTTACCCCACTATAAATTAGGGTTTTAAAGGAGATGGAGATCGAAATTTGAAGGATCTCTCTCTCTCTCTCTCTCTATGGTCACATTTTGAAGAAAAAGCTCTAGGGTTTTGATGTTTTGGCATGAAGGTAATGTTTTCCCTCTTTTAGATCTCATCTCCTCCACCATGTGTTTGATTTCTAGTATTAAGGATGTTGAGAGAGATGATAAATTTTTCATGCTTGTTGTTGACTATAAACAAGGAGAAGAAGGGAATCTTGAGCAAGGAAGTTGGATGAGGAGGATCTAAGAAAGAATTTAACCTTCAATAAGGTATGAGACCATTATGTTGATTTTTATGTATGGGAAGATGATTTTATTAGTTGTAAATGGATCTATAGAAAATTAAGGTTATGTTTTATGGGTTTTTAATTGGGAGTTAAGATGAGTTTTGAAGAACAGAGATTAGTTATGTGAGTGTCCTTGTCGAGTCATGAAGCTCTTCATGAGTCGTGCATTATTGTCCGACTCGTGAAGCCCTTCACGAGTCGTGAAAAGTGGCTTTCTTGCCTCACTCATAAAGCTCTTCACGAGTCCTGCACCTCTTACCTCTGGGTCACTCATGAATTCATTCATGACTTGTGAAGATTCTGGTTCTTCCTTGGATACTGACTTGTGAATGTCTTCACGAGTCGTGTATGCTGATCGAGTCGTGAGCCTTGCATGAATTTTGAACTCCCTCTTTCTTCTTCACTCGTGAGCTTGGCTACCGATTTGTGAATTCCTTCATGAGTCATGCATGCTGATTGGAGTTGTGAGACTTGTGTGACTCATGAATCTCATGGTTTTACTCATGAAAACTAAATACAGAGGTAGGATTTTAAGAGTTTTACGTGAAATAAGAAAAATATGCTTTAAGACTAATAGACCTATTAGGACTATTTTTCTCATAAGTTGAGCTAGAGAAAAGAAAATTGAATGATTCTTTTAGTGTTTAAAAATAGACTTCCATACCTACATTTCACATGAAGCAACCAGATTTTAAATCTGTTTCTAGCTAGGCCATATTTCAGTTTGAATCCCATAATAGTTTGCTGCCCAATCACTAGGAGTAGACCTCAGTGTTTTGTAAATATCTAAAAATATAGGAATGATATCAAGATGATTTTTGATGTTTTAGAAAATAAAAACATAATAAAACAAGTTCGTAGAAGACCATATTTGCTGTCAATTCCTTTTGATATGTCAAAAACCGATCACAAGTCAAACTCATAAAACTTCCTATGACTGTTCACGACTCGTGACTCCTATCACGACTCGTGACGTGTGCTACTCGTGAACTAGTGCATGAATCATGAATTTTACTTCCTTTCATGAGTAGTGACAACCCTCATGACTCGTGAAACTTCCCTACTTCACCTATACATGATTTTTAAGCCCTTTAGTGTCACTAAAGTTGGTCTAAACGCTTTTAAGAAATTTTAAAGCATTTTAAGCATAAAATAAAGATTAGTCATGACACGAAACATGATTAAATGAAATGATATATGAGAATAAAGTTAGTAAATGAAAAATAACATTAGAATACAAGAAAATGTTTACTTGTATTTAATGGTATTATAATGATGATACACATGTGAATTGACTTTGCCCAAAAATACTGCATATTGATATTCCTCTACAATAACATGAGAATACTATGATATAATCTAGCGATAACAAGAGTATAGTCGCCAGGTTGCATGCTCAAGTTAAAAGAAATGGGACATCATAATGTATGTTTAATCATGAAACCATAGAAGCTGGAATGCCCACAAGGTCATAAGAAGAATTATTGATTAGAGTTGATGTATAAGAACTTACTCGCCTGTTTGCTCATGCCTATACTATATTATGTTTAACTCATTCCTATCAGTAGTGTGCTAACGACTAAGGTGATATACTCACACATAACTTACCTAAGTATAAAATGTTACAAGATGAAAAGTACAAGTAAGATGATTAAAGTATTTATATATATACATATGTTTATTTTAAGTTGTATAACTTGTTGTCCATAATTTGATGGACCATTGAAGTGAATCAAGGGACTAATCATGAACAAGTGTTAACCCTTAAGTTATAAGAGAACCTGTGCATATTATTACTATTTTGGATCATAAATGCATGAGTATTACTTTAAATAATTATGTTTTGATGTGAGTTACGATAGTAAGTGAAGGATGCTCACAAAAAATTGCAATAAGGTACGTCATTGAGAATTATCAATGAGTTATGTAATTCAATGTTTTATCATTAATGCTACCATGCTATTCTAAGTGGTTTGACTCCTTATGTGATCTGATATGAGTACCTATAGGGTATGTACTGCTATGATTCAAGTTGCCTTATATGCTCACACATATATATGGACATGCATATAATACTATGAAGATTTTTAGTTACAAAAAATATACTTCCATAATCGTATCGTTGGCTTCGTACGTAATATCAATAATATGAGATGGATCGATGAAAGTAATATTCTATTGTGTTTGAATTATCATGTAATCCACTGCAATATGTATGAATGATGTTGATGCAATTATGTGATGACATGACTTGCATCTTTATGTAACAGAGCCTAAAGCTCAACATTGATATATGATAAGAATGATATGCCCACTTTTATGAATGTGGCTTTAAGCGAAATGATATGCTAAGTATAGAAAGACATGTTACATTAAAGATGTCTTCAAAGTTAAGCCTGTGGGTCTTAATTCAATTGTGGATTAGATTGGCATGCCTAGAGGGATATAGTCACAGCTGTTATATATGTTGACCCCATTTGGGTCTTGTTCCTTAATGAAATCATCGTTTGACCCGTTTGGGTCCATAGTTTGTTCCTTGCTGGAACCATTGCTTGACCCCATTTGGGTCCATTGTTTGATATCTTTGGATATCCATAGTTTGATACCTTCATGTATCCATTGCTCCCGTTATCCACCTTTCGAACTAGTACTTAGGCAGACTATTAAAGATGACAAAATGTACACAAGATAAAGTAAAACATGTATTAATTGCTTCACTCATGTAAGGTAAGCATGATGAATGGCCTATTATGGTGTTATTGTTAGAGAGTATGCCCTAGAGCCCATGTAATAGGGATGTTTTTCATATGTATAAAATTTATATTCTTAATAAAAGGCATCATTTATTTATTAATGCTATGTTTGAATACATGAGTTTGTAAATCTTAAATTAATAAATGAAGTCCTAGATATTATAGACACAGTGCCAAGACAATCATGAAGGTGTTCATGATGTGAGATGTCTATTGCATGCAAATGTGTTAATATCTAAATATCTCTAGTCATAGAATTAACAAGATAGGACATTGTTAATTCGGAAAGACTAGCACATGTTATGCTTCTTGAATGGTTCACGCAGTGGTTCTCATAACTGTGATTATGGAAGATAATCAAAACTGACATGTGGATCCTTGTTAGAAGAACAAGTTCATTGGAGACTTGCAAAGAGAATCCTCACATGGATATTAAATCTATGTCAGTGAGGAATCTCTTCATAGCGGTTGTGCAAGTATCCTTAGACTTGAGATCACCAAATTTATCTTAAGTAGCAAGTGGTACACTTTGACTTCATAACTGATTACTTCCAATTGGGAGTGAACATAGTTAGGAGATTGGGTATATCATGACCTACTTGAAGATAGTTGAGTGATTGACAAAGGATTCACCATCCCAGATTTAACAAGGGAAGTTATCTCGCATGTTTTTATGATTGCCTTATTCAGAGAATCTCTGGCCAGAGTAATATGCCAAGATGGATAGAGATCCATGGAGGGCATTTTGGGAACAATGGTTAAATTAATAGAACATACATAATTAGATTTATATGAGTTGATAGAAATCCATACTCAGAATCTAATTGAGATAAGAGTGGTGAAAGGAGTAATTGCACGGTAACTGTTTCTATGGAAGGGTACAGTCAAACCATATGACTTTCTTGACATTTGGGTAGTCATGATGCCTAGCTAGAGGCCAATCATGACTTTTATAATGATGTATCAAAATATCAAGAGAGATTGATAAAATGATTTAAAGGAGTTTGAATCATGTGAGTTTTGAATAGAACTCACAATTACATATTATACTGCCAACATGGACGGAACCCAATAGGTCACACACATATAGAGAAAATGGTAAAATGGTAAAATGACAAGGATAATAATATTTGATATTATTATGAAGGTAGAGAAGTGAATATGATAATAATTAATTAAAGAGTTTGATTAATTATGATCAAATAAAATTGTTCGCAGAACTTTTGAGAAATGTTCTGTAAATTGGACCTAATTGAAATAATGTATTTCATGATTAATTATTATTATCTTATAAGTGTTTTAGGACTACTATAAGTGTTATAGGACTGGTATAATAATTAATAAGTCCATTGGAGGAATTATTAAGGGCCAGAGAAATGAAGAAAGTTGGCGGAAGCCCTTCTGTAAGGGCCACACGCCAAGTCCAGTACAGAAGGCCTTAATGGCCCATTTCATGCACCAAATTAATTTATATATGTTACATAAGTGTTATGGAACTCACATATTTAATTTGTTTGGATTTGGAATCCATTTGGGTATTTAAATCCAATTAGTTGCACAAAGGGTCTAGTATGTGGGTTTTGTGCATAGTCTTTTATGAAAAGGTTTAAATTTGATTTAATTAAGCCCAAATGATTATAATTAATTCTAGAGGCCCAATTAATAATTCTCCAGCAATTTTAAAGAGCCCATTCTCATTAAGGAGTTGGAATTTTAACCTAACTATAAAAGGGCAACTAATGAGAATTATGGTTAAGTGATTAAAACAAAAAAAAGTCTTTTTCTCTAATCTCTCTCTCCCTTTTGTGCCAACTCCTAAGCTAGCTCTTGGGAATTTCAGCCAGCCCTAGTTAAACACCAATTTTTGGTTCAATTTATCCCTCTCTAGTGTGGATTACTCATTGGAGGTGTTCGATTTTGGACATTGTGGTTTGCGACAACCCGGTTCGAAGTAAAATCAACTGTTCAACAAAAATCAAAGGTGATTTTTCTTATTCTCATATAGTTATATTGTGTATTCATGGCAAGATCAGATCTAATGGTTAAAAAATTTTAAAATTCCGCTCATATATGTGATGCATGTAACCGTTAAAATCCAACATCGTATCAGAGCCTCGATTTTGCCATGGATATACAATTCTATATTTTTCTGCGGAATAAGTTTTGTTTTGTTTTGAGTTATTTATTTCATGAACTTTAAAATATTAGATTTGATTGTTCATGAATGAGAAATATTGATTTCTGGTTGTATGTGTGATCAAATAAATTTGGTGGAAACAAAAACGAAACTTTTGAAGGATTGTGATTAGGGTTTGACGTGAAACCCATTAGGGTTTGGCGTGAAACCCTAGGTGATTTAAGGGGCTGTTCTAATTTAATTTCTTATGGATCCATTAAAACATCATTTAGATGATATTTTATGTGTTTAATATGGGATATTAAGCCGTAGGATCGAACGGAATTAAAATCGAACAAGTTTTGCATGAAAACTAGTTTAGTCGAAAAGTTCGATAAATTGGTGTTCTTCGTGTGTTCATGATGTGTTCTTGGTTAGAACGACTTTTGATCTTCTAAATCTGATATATATGATATATTAAAGTGTTTTTAATTAATTGGATTAATTAAAATGGGCCTTAAATTAATTTGATTAATTTTAATTTATTAAAATCACTTAATGGGCTTAATTATGTTTACGGACTTGATTTAAATTAGTGAATGACTTGGTAGGCCCAAGGAGCTGATTTAAATTAAACATTATAAACATTAATTAAGTTTATTAATGGATTTTAAGAGCTAGAGTGGGCTTGGCTCATTCCAAAAGGCCCAAATGATCCAAAAGACATAAAACTAGTTTGTGTGTGAACACATTTAGGGTTTACTTTTGTGGGTTTCGGCCCACCCTTGGTTTTAAGCCCAAAATTGATTCTTTTAATTATTTAATATGATTAATTAATTAAATAATCAATTTATATTTAATTAATAATCAATTGGATTGATTATTAAGGCCAGAACACATGCATGCAAAAAGGTTTCCTAAAATGAAAGTTTCCAAAATGGAAAAAGTTTCCTAATTTGATCACATCATCAAAATAACTCAAAATATTGTTTCAAATGTTGAAAAAAGTTAGTAATCCATTTCTTTAAGCATTAGAAAGGCATATAAGGGTGTATGATTTGCATGATGGATAGTTATGGACAAAGCCTAATGTGATTGAGCATTATGCATGTTTTGGCCCAATGAGGACTTTCATGTCCCGGCCACTTGTTTTTCGTTTGTATTTCTTTTCAAGTTGTAATATGTAATTAGATTACTTGGATTAGAATTAGAAATAGAGATGGAGACCACTATCAAGGAGCAAGATGGGCTGGATGGAGATCCAACAAGCTTGAAGATAATGTAATTATTTTTCTTGTTTGAAACATGCATACTACCTAGGTGTGACTTTTGATTTCCCACTTGGCTCGGGGAAATCAATGTAGTGAAGTCCATAACTATACCATATTTGTATGCTTATATATATGTGATAGATATAGGATGCATACCAATGTATGCCAACCATGTATGATGAGACTTAATTAACTAAAACCCTCAAACAAATACTAAGGTATATAAGCCTTCCATTAATTTGAGGAGAACCAGAGTTATTTATAGTGTGGGTTGTTGACCATAGTCAAGCTCACATTATATCGAATATGTTCAAATCTAATTAAATGGGTCATCTTAGCTAGCCCATTAGTTTGTTGACCACAGTCAAGGCTAATGGTTCTAGAGGCAAGATTAGGGAATGCATATATGATATGCATGCATCAAGAGTTGATAACCTAATGATCCAATAGTTGTGTAGAGACACACTTGGTATAGAGATACCTACCTTTCAAGGGTATGGAATTTGGCTTGTTGACCACAGTCAAGGTCAAATTACATATCAAGGATTGGATATTGGCCCACTAAGAAAACCATCGGGTTTTCTCGGATTAAATAGTTAGGGCTATTAATTTGTAATAAAATAGTGGGAGTAAATGGATTAATAAAAGACCTTATTAATGCATACATATATATGAACATACTCTCATATCTTTTCTTTTTCACATCTATGTCATCATCATGAGCACATCAAATATACGATCAATCTTGGATAACAAACTGGTTGGCAGCAACTATTCTGACTAGATCAAACAAGTGAGAATTTTTCTCAGAGCTGAAAAGATCCATTATGTCTTGGATAAATATCCACCACTAATTCCATCAGATGATGCCATTGATGAGATCAAAGGTATTTATCAAAAATACATAGAGGATAGTGAAGCAGCAAGCATGTCTGATGCTGGGTGCTATGTCCTCAGAGCTTCAGAAGCAATATGAGATAATGGATGGTGGGGTTTCCAATAAGAAGGTTGCCAAGAAAGAGAATCCCAAAGGAACTTGCTTCTATTGTGAAAAAGATGGTCATTAGAAGCGTAACAGCAAGGCCTATCTATATTCTCTCAAGGAGAAGAAGCATACTGATGCTTCTACCTCAAGTATTCATATGATTGAAATTAATACTTATTCTATTGCTTCAAAACAATCTTGGGTATTAGATACCGGATGTGGATCACATTTGTGTAATGATCTACATGGGCTTAGAAGCTTTAGAAGAGTTGGAAAGGCAGAGATATGTTTGCAGTCAGCTACTGGACAGAACATCTCTACAACAGTTGTGGGGACTTACTATTTGCCTCTTCCTAGTAGATTAGTACTGGAGTTAAATAATTGTTATTATGTTCCAGCTTTATCCAAAAGTATTATTTCTTTCAATCATTTGATGAACGATTATGATATTTCCTTAAAGGACAAATATTGTTACATTTTTAAGAACAATATGTTTTATGCAAAAGCTATCATTGAGAATGGTATATTTGTTCTTGATTTAATTAAAGAAGTACATAATGTGGATACCAAGAGAAAGAAACATGATAATCTAAATACCTCATACTTATGACATTGTCGTTTAGGCCATATAAATGAAAAACACATGACCAAATTACACAAGTCAGGTGATTTGGGATCATTTGATTATGAATCATTTGATACATGTGAGTCTTGTTTATTGGGAAAAATGACAAAAGCTCCCTTTATTGGTAAAGGAGAACGAGCTAAAATGGTTTTGGAATTAATACATTCAGATGTATGTGGTCCAATGACTACACATGCTAGAGGAGGTTACTCCTACTTCATTACTTTCATAGATGATTATTCCAGGTTTGGATATATCTATCTAATGAAATATAAATTAGAAGCATTTGAAAAGTTCAAAGAATTCAGAAATGAAGTAGAGAAACAACTTGGCAAAAGTATTAAAACACTTAGATCAGATCGAGGTGGAGAATACTTAAGTCAAGAGTTTCAGGATTATCTTAGAGATAATGGGATTTTATCTCAATGGACTCCTCCATATACACCACAACACAATGGTGTATCTGAAAGGAGAAATCGAACACTATTAGATATGGTTCGATCAATGATGAGCCGAGCGGACTTGCCTGAGTCCTTTTGGGGATATGCACTAGAAACTGCTGTTTATGTGTTAAATAGAGTTCCTAGTAAATCGGTTGATGTTACTCCACATGAGATGTGGAATAACAAGAAACCCACGCTTTCTCATATGAAAGTATGGGGTTGTCCTGCTTATGTGAAGAGGACAATGTTAGACAAACTAGATGTTAAGTCTGACAAATGTTTATTTGTGGGATATCTAAAAGAAACGTTTGGATATTATTTCTATCATCCCTTAGAACAAAAGGTGTTTGTTTCAAGGCATGCTGTCTTCTTAGAAAGAGAATTTCTCCTACGAGAGGAAAGTGGGAGTAAAATTGAACTTGGTGAAGTTCAAGACCCACAAATAGAAGATGATCAACCGATTGAACCTGAAACTGAATTTCATAATGATGAGATTACAGTTGAACCTGATTATACACAAAATCATAGAAGATCTACTAGGATGCATTCTATCCCTGTGAGATATGGATTTCACATTGATTCAGATAGAGGCATAACTGTAGTAGAGGACAATGAGCCTACAAGCTATCAAGAAGTTTTGAATAGTTCAGAACGTGATTTATGGCTTAAGGCTATGCAGTCCGAAATGGACTCCATGTATGAGAATAAAGTATGGACTTTAACTCAAACACCTAAAAGGATAAAACCCATAGGGTGCAAATGCGTCTTCAAAAAGAAGACCGACATGGAAGGTAATGTAGTTACCTATAAAGCTCGCTTAGTAGCAAAAGGTTATCGTCAAAAAGAAGGTATTGACTATGACGAAACTTTTTCTCCTGTAGTGATGCTTAAGTCTATAAGAATACTTTTAGCCATTGCAGCTCATTATGATTATGAGATTTAGCAAATGGATGTGAAGACAACTTTCCTTAATGGAAATCTTACTGAGGATGTGTATATGACACAACCAGAAGGATTCACATCAGGAAATGGCGAAAAGGTATGCAAGCTTCAAAGATCCATTTATGGATTGAAGCAAGCCTCTAGGAGCTGGAACATACGATTCAATGAGACAATAAAAGAGTTTGGTTTCACACATAATGAAGATGAACCTTGGGTGTATAAAAGGGTCAATGGTAGTGCAATTGTCTTCCTAGTTCTATATGTAGATGACATATTGATCATGGGAAATGACATTTCTCTTCTCCAATCTCTTAAAATATGGTTATTCAAGCAATTCTCCATGAAAGACCTTGGAAAAGCATCTTATATTATGGGAATAAGGATCTATAGAGATAGATCCAATAGGTTGCTAGGTCTTTCTCAAAGTACATATATAAATAAAGTATAGAAGAGGTTCAATATGGATCTCTCTAAGAAAGGGTTTATACCCATGGTGCATGGGAAACACCTTTCTAAGTCTATGTGTCCACAGACACTAGAGGATTGAGAGAGCATGAATAGAATACCATATGCATCTGCAATTGGTTCTATCATGTATGCTATGTTATGTACACATCCAGATGTAGCATTTGCTTTGAGTGTCACAAGCAGATTCCAATCCAATTTTGGAGAGGAACATTGGGCAGCTATCAAGAATATTCTTAAGTACATGAGAAGGACTAAGGATATATTCTTGGTATATGGAGAGGGCAGTTTGGAAGTAAATGGGTATACAGATGCCAGCTTCCAATCTGACAAAGATGATTGTAAATCACAATCTGGTTATGTGTTCATAATGGGAGGAGGAGCAGTTAGTTGGAAAAGTTCCAAACAAGAAACAACTGCTGATTCCACGACGGAAGCTGAGTACATTGCTGCTTCAGAAGCAGCCAAAGAAGCAGTCTGGATCAAAAAGTTCATAACTGAACTAGGAATGGTACCTACCATTGTTGATCCGATACCTTTATATTGTGACAACAATGGAGCCATTGCGCAAGCAAAGGAACCACGGTCTCATCAGTGATCCAAGCATGTTCTCAGACGCTACCATCTCATAAGGGAAATAGTAGCTAGAAATGATGTGGAAATAGAAAGGGTTCCCACAGATGACAATGTGGCAGATCCCCTCACTAAAGCACTTTCCCAGATAAAGCATGATCACCATATAAATAGCATGGGTCTGAGACATATGAGTGATTGGCTCTAGTGCAAGTAGGAGTTTGTTATAGAGTATGCCCTAGAGCCCATGTAATAGGGATGTTTTCCATATTTATAAAATTTATATTCTTAATAAAAGGCATCATTCATTTATTAATGCTATGTTTGAATACATGAGTTTGTAAATCTTAAATTAATAAATGAAGTCCTAGATATTATAAACACAGTGCAGAGGCAATCATGAAGGTGTTCGTGATGTTAGATGTCTATTACATGCAAATGTGTTAATATCTAAATATCCCAAGTCATAGAATTAACAAGATAGGACATTGTTAATTCGGACAGACTAGCACATGTTATGCTTCTTAAATGGTTCAAGCAGTGGTTCTCATAACTGTGATTATGAAAGATAATCAAAGCTAACATGTGGATGCTTGTTAGAAGAATAAGTTCATTGGAGACCTGCAAAGAGAATCCTCACATGGATATTAAATCTATGTCAGTGAGGAATCTCTTCATAGCGGTTGTGCAAGTATCCCTAGACTTGAGATCACCAAAGTTATCTTAAGTAGCAAGTGGTACACTTTGACTCCATAACTGATTACTTCCAACTGGGAGTGAACATAGTTAGGAGATTGGGTATATCATGACCTACTTGAAGATAGTTCATGTAAGTGCCGTTACAAGCTAGACTCACCAATGGGCTCCACGGTGAATATTTAGGCCATTTGGGCCACAAGCTTACAGTATTATATTAAAATTTGTATGAACCATAGTATATATAATGATCTTCATGTATATGGAAATTATAGTATGTTGCATATGGTATGGGGACTTGGTCTGTTAATCATGATATGTGGCACCTGTTCGCTGAAATGGCATGCAAACTCGTTAGAATGTATATGAACGTTTCACATATATATGCATATGTATGATTCTAATATAAACCCAAGTGCAAACCATGATATACTATAATGTGGTATGATGTCTTAAATTACAATGATGTGATAGCATTAAGGAATAAGTGTGTATGAACCTAAAATGTGAATTATATAAAGTGTATGAGGAAATCATGTCTAACAGTAACTCTATGGTTGTTACATGGCATAAACCCTTATGTGTGCATGATTTTAATGTCGAATGCATGAATTATGTAACGATATGATTAAGGCATTAAGTAAAGTCTTGTACTACCAACAATCTAGATGCATGAATTCTGAAGTAGTAAGCATTAGGAAGGGTATAAATCAAGCTAGTTTAATGGAAGAAATGAAGTAAACTTATGATAGTCATTTGACAAGTTCCGAAATAAGATAATTTACAGAATGCGCTAGACATTAGTAAGCATGGTTTTATTATAAAGTTGAGGACTTCCCTAAGATGTCCATTGTGATATGATCAATGCAATAGTCTCAAATGTTATTTTGTATTATATAGAAAGTTGTATATGATATGATGAATTGTGTAAAGAAGTTATCTATAGAGTTTTGTTCCCTACTAATCTTTATAGCTTAGCACGAGTTCGTTTATCCGTGTAGGTTTCAAGTTAAGCTTCTGAGGATCGGGCAGGATGCAGTTGGCTTGAGGATTTAAGGATTCTTGAAGGCCATTTATGTTATAATTGTTTAATTATTAGCTCAATTATCTTATTATGGCATGTAATTATGGCCTGTTCTATAATTATTATTATTTATGCCTGATCTCTATTAGGTATGATGATGATTGATGATTACCCATGGTTAAGGAATTATGGTGTTACATATAGTTTGATTCGTTCGAGTATATTTTCGTACCTTAAGGTACCCTAGTATCGCCAATTATCCACATTCGTAAATAGGTGTATGCTTACTACATAATATAAGTAAAGCATTATAAGAAGTAATGAGATAGAAATTACTTCATATTTCATGACTTGATCTATATGTTACTTTTATATAAACCCATGTATAGTAAACATAAATGTGAAGTTGGTTGAGATCATATTCTAATGTGAAATATAAAATATTATAAGTATCACATGTATACAATTATTAATATAATTACATAATATTTTATGCATTCAATGACATAACAATTAGGTATGATACAGGCGATTGCTCAATACTATGTTACTACATGCTTAATATTATGTACATATATATGTGTGTACACTTTGACAACTTCTGTGAGAGGTTGTCTTCATATTTTATGTTCCCTACTAAGCTACACAGCTTAGCATGGGTGTTCATCCATGCAAGTACTCAATTTAGGATCCTTTAGCGAGGATAAGATATGCATCAGCAAGGACAACATTATTTTTTGTAAGAATTATTGTAGCAAGTTAATGTCTTTTTGTAGTATATTGTAATTATTTCCTTGTACTAAATGAATTGTAATATAAAAATAACAGTATAGTATGAATTGTAATAATTCTCATTTACAGTCTCTAACTATAATATGCATAGTTCTATAAAGTGCAATATGTATGGTGATAGGAATTGAAGGAAACTAGAGGGGACATTACATTCCTAGGTTAGAGTAGTATCTTTGATTGGCCTTCATAGCAGATACTTGAGCAATTTTTCCATTTTTATTGCCTCCACTACTACTCCATTAGGCTTATTATTGCCAAAATTCAACTTTGCACCTTCATTACTGGCCTTCTTACCCAAACACTCACCCTCTACTTTTATGGTAATATCCTTTAAAGAATCCCAATCGTTTAGCCCCTTTATCTTTAGACCATCCTCAGATAGGGAATTTCATTCCTAATAAAAATCCTAATTTGGTTAGAAGTATTAGGTTTTCTCTTCATTTCCATCACTTTATTCCTCTACCTCATCAGGTATTAATGAAAGTACTTGTCATGCTTTTGTCAAAGAAATTCAAGGTCTTTTAGAGTGACCTCCATCCTAGTACTACAATTGTACTGCTTTAGGAACTCCTCCATCAGTAAGTCCCAATCCTCTTTGGTACACTTATCTAACCATGATACCTGTCTATCGATGGGCCTATTAAGCTTAAGCAAAAGTCCTCCACCTTCTATTTCTTAGTCAGGGTGGTCCTTTTTATAATCAAAGTGTACTACTTGACATGTGCGGAGCGGTAAGAAATACCATCAAATTTGGGCAAGTCCAACATCTTAAATCTCTAGTGTAATGGCTTATCCGCATCTAGATCTCTATCATCGGGGTTCATTCCCCTACTAGCTAACAACAATTGGGCTATAGCCACTATCCTCTCCTCTATATTCCTAAAGGCAACATCTTCAGCACTACGTCCCCTATTCCTCACAACAACCACAAAATGCTTATCCTCTTCTTCCTCTTCGTTGTAATCATTCTCTAGACCATGCATTCCTTCACTTTTCTAGCTCACCCGTGGTACTTAAGGCATAATATCATCCATAATGGTAGCATCCCTAATATAGGTTGGCTCTGCTATCTTGTGAACAGATGCTATAGAAAAATTTTTAAGATTTGGTGCTGAAGAAGCCACCAAATATAGCAAGCATTATTTCTTTGGAATCCTAAAATTGTCTATCTAACCTTCTATCTAATTGGTCCTACAAAACTGGAGGCACTAATTCAAAAGTTATTATATCCCTTAAAGTGGACATCTTTACCTTAAGATCTTTTATCCTTCTCCCTGTCTTCATCTGCTGAGTTTCATCTTCCATTTTTACTTCTACTGTAGTCTTTCTACTATTTTCAGAAAACTCACTCAAACCAAACTTTGACCCAATCTCAAACTTAAATTTTGAACCAAACTCTGATCTCAGTTCCAGTAGCTTAAATATAGATCTTTAAATGAGATAACTATCTGACCTTCTTGATCACCTAAATAAATCTATAATGGCTATAAAAGTTAAACTGTCAGGAGTGATGTATGATGACAATGCATGAACATGATGTATATAAGATGCATAGATGTATGAATGTCATTGGTGTCAATCACTACCACACACAAGTAAGATATAACATTCCAACTTTATTACTCCCATATTGGAGGTCGTACGATCTCTTTCCTAGGTAGGCTTAGCTTATGGGTCAGTAAGGAACCTAATGGATGCGTATAGTGCTCGATAAGAAACTGATAGCATGACCTCTCTTAATTGAAAGCAAAAGCATATGGTTTTTTACCATTACATATTTAAACAATTCAAATATATTTTGTCGGGCCTACTAGGGCATGGTACCCTTTGATTATTACCTAATTAGTTTATTTTAATTTATTCGATATGTAAAAGCCCATAGAGTAAGCAAGATTTTTTATGGTCATATAACCTAGAGGAAGTAACTATTTTCATTACATGAGCTTGTAGTTAAGGGGTGACACTTTAAGGCTACCCAAGTATAGTCCATGCCAATAAGTTTAGCTCATTATAAGCATAACGACCGATGGGTCACCATTTAGTACTAGAAAATGGTTCAAAACCAGATAATGTATACAATACTCATAAATTGGCCACTTCACAATATAAAATGGATTTAGGCCCAATTTTATTGTTGATGGTCAATCCATGACGGCTTCTAAGTAGGCTTAAAAGGTAGGTATCATGGAGTCGCCACCTAACAAAATGTTCAAAAATGAATCTCAACATTTTGATGCCAAAACAAAGATTGGTGTTCGGGACATCACTCTTTCGTGTACCTTGGTTAAGTGTTTCTTATAATTAGGTTTTTATTATTAGTCCACTACCTCCCTTCTCACTCGATGCATAATGTGGAAATAACTAAACACATCAAACATTTTATAAAGTGGTAAATAAAGTCAATAAGTAAACCAAAATAATCCTAATTAAAATGTTACAAAGGCAAATAATCCAAAACAAAAATAAAAATGACATGTATAAATTAGAGTATTTATTGGATTGGGAACATTGGTTCCCTCATGCATATTTATAAAAAAAAATTTATAATTTTATAGGATAAAAGCAGACATTGGTCCATTTTATTTAAGAAGCCAAATTAATTAAGTATAAAATTTTCTAAGTGAATTTTTCATTAATGTGCCAAAACTTTTTTTTTACTACCTATTCCATCCCCTCAATGAAATACATCTAAAAAATAATAATAAAGTACAAAAAGAAATAAATAAAATAAACACAAATAACCATATGAATAAAACATTAATAAATAATACAAAGTAAAAGGAGAGGGATAAAAGTTGGAATAGGATGTCTTAAAAAGATGCTAGTCTTCTAAAATAAACTCCATAAGACATAAGAAACAAATTGCTTAAAGAAACACAAAAAAAGAACAAAATAATTAGTATCACAAAGTAATAATAAACCAAATAATAAAGTTAAATAACATGAAAAATGCACACTGGAATAAATATTCAATGTACAGAATGATAAATATGCTGGAACAAAAGCCAAAAATGACATTACAATATGATTAACATGCAAAATAAATTATACATGCAAAACAACACAAAAAAAACCTAACATTCTTTAAAAAGGACCATAGATGGCCAACAACAAGATAAATAGTCAAAAAGACAAAGGAGGGATAGGATAAGAGGAAAGCACTGAGATGTCCCATCAATCGCTATGACAGACGACCATCTATTGGACCTTTTTCACATCTGTTACTCGAAAAATATAGGTAGAATGTAGAATTTTAGGCCAAAAAGAGATAAGTCAATTAAACCCCAAAAAACATATTTATAGCTATAAAACATGAAGCACCCCTCATGCAAATACCCTATATTCACATGTATCATGAATACTATTAATCATGCTCATACTACATGTTCAATTAACCATCACTTAGCCATTAATCATGCCATACGATTTCATATACTATTATTTGTGCCACCTGTCTGTTCCTGTTTTTCATTTCATGCTTAGTATCATGCATACTAACTACATGGATATTAATTCATGCATATCACATGCACACATGTTCTTTCGTAGCTTTACTACTGGTGAGTTACATTATCCCACATAGGTTATATACATATCAAAATATGACTGGCCATTATACAAAACATATGATAGCTGTTGGAATTTAACGGTTACATGCATCACATACATGAGCGGAATTTTAAAATTTTTAACCATTAGATCTGATCTTGCCATGAATACACAATATAACTATATGAGAATAAGAAAAATTGTTGGAATATTATGGTTACATGCATCACATACATGAGCGGAATTTTAAATTTTTTTAACCATAAGATCTGATCTTGCCATGAATACACAATATAACTATATGAGAATAAGAAAAATCACCTTTGATTTTTGTTGAACAGTTGATTTTACTTCGCACCGGGTTGTCGCAAACCACAGTGTCCAAAATCGAACACCTCCAATGAGTAATCCACACTAGAGAGGGGTAAATTGAACCAACAACTTGGTGTTCAACTAGGGCTGGCCGAAATTCCCAAGAGCTAGCTTGGGAAGTGGCGCAAAAGGGAGAGAGAATAAGTGAAAGGACTTTCCTTTTGTTTTAATCACTTAACCCTAATTCTCATTAGTTGGCCTTTTATAGTTAGGTTAAAATTCCAACTCCTTAATGAGATTGGGCTCTTTAAAATTGCTGGAGAATTATTAATTGGGCTTCTGGAATTAATTATAATCATTTGGGCTTAATTAAATCCAAATTAAATCTTTTCATAAAAGACCATGCACAAAATCCACAAACTAGGCCCTTTGTGCATCTAATTGGATTTAAATACCCAAATGGATTCCAAATCCAACCAAATTAAATATGTGAGTTCCATAACACTTATGTAACATATATAAATTAATTTGGTCCAAGAAAAAGCCCTCTAAGCCCTTCTGTATGAAGTTGGCGTGTAGCCCTCTTCTGGAGGGCTTCCTCCAACTTCTTCATTCCTTTGGCCCTCTATAATTTCTCCAATGGTCCTATTAATTATTATATCAGTGCTATAACACTTATAGTAGTCTTATAACACTTATAAGACAATAATAATTAATCATGAAATACATTATTTCATTTAGGTCCAATTTACAGAACATTTCTCAAAAGTTCCGCGGACAATTTTATTTGATCATAATTAATTAAACTCTTTAATTAATTATTATCATATTCTCCTCTCTACCTTTATAATAATATCAAATATTATTATCCTTGTCATTTTACCATTTTACCCTTTTCTCTATATGTGTGTGACCTATTGGGTTCCTGTCCATGTTGGCAGTATAATATGTAATTGTGAGTTCTATTCAAAACTCACATGATTTAAACTCCTTTAAATCAATTTATCAATCTCTATTGATATTTTGATACATCATTATACAAGTCATGATTGGCCTCTAGCTAGGCATCATGACTACCCAAATGTCAGGAAAGTCATGTGGTTTGACTGTACCCTTCCATAGAAACAGTTACCGTGCAATTACTCCTTTCACCACTCTTATCTCAATCAGATTCTGAGTATGGATTTCTGTCAACTCATATAAATCTAATTATGTATGTTCTATTAATTTAACCATTGTTCCTAAAATGCCCTTCATGGATCTCCATCCATCTCGGCATATTACTCTGGCCAGAGATTCACTGAACAAGGTAATTATAGAATCATGTGAGATAACTTCCCTTGTTAAATCTGGGATGGTGAATCCTTTGTCAATCACTCAACTATCTTCAAGTAGGTCATGATATACCCAATCTCCTAACTATGTTCACTCCCAGTTGGAAGTAATCAGTTATGGAGTCAAAGTATACCACTTGCTACTTAAGATAACTTTGGTGATCTCAAGTCTAAGGATACTTGCACAACCGCTATGAAGAGATTCCTCACTGACATAGATTTAATATCCATATGAGGATTCTCTTTGCAGGTCTCCAATGAACTTGTTCCTCTAACAAGCATCCACATGTTAGCTTTGATTATCATCCAT
Source organism: Excoecaria agallocha (assembly GCA_037975025.1). Lineage (NCBI taxonomy): Eukaryota > Viridiplantae > Streptophyta > Magnoliopsida > Malpighiales > Euphorbiaceae > Excoecaria > Excoecaria agallocha. The sequence goes on from CM075807.1 coordinate 87,265,526, forward strand.
AATCACAACTATGAGAACCATTGCTTGAACCATTCAAGAAGCATAACATGTGCTAGTCTGTCCGAATTAACAATGTCCTATCTTGTTAATTCTATGACTAGGGATATTTAGATATTAACACATTTGCATGCGATAGACATCTCACATCATGAACACCTTCATGATTGCCTTTGCACTGTGTTTATAATATCTAGGACTTCATTTATTAATTTAAGATTTACAAACTCATGTATTCAAACACAGCATTAATAAATGAATGATGCCTTTTATTAAGAATATAAATTTCATACATATGAAAAACATCCCTATTACATGGGCTCTAGGGCATACTCTCTAACAATCTCCCACTTGCACTAGAGCCAATCACTCATATGTCTCAGACCCATGCTATTTATATGGTGATCATGCTTTATCTGGGAAAGTGCTTTAGTGAGGGGATCCGCCACATTGTCATCTGTGGGAACCCTTTCTATTTTCACATCATTTCTAGCTACTATTTCCCTTATGAGATGGTAGCGTCTGAGAACATGTTTGGATCGCTGATGAGACCGTGGTTCCTTTGCTTGCGCAATGGCTCCATTGTTGTCACAATATAAAGGAATCGGATCAACAATGCTAGGCACCACTCCTAGTTCAGTTATGAACTTTTTGATCCAGACTGCTTCTGAAGCAGCAATGTACTCAGCTTCTGTCGTGGAATCAGCAGTTGTTTCTTGTTTGGAACTTTTCCAACTAACTGCTCCTCCTCCCATTATGAACACATAACCAGATTGTGATTTACAATCATCTTTGTCAGATTGGAAGCTGGCATCCGTATACCCATTTACTTCCAAACTGCCCTCTCCAAATACCAAGAATACATCCTTAGTCCTTCTCAAGTACTTAAGAATATTCTTGACAGCTGCCCAATGTTCCTCTCCAAAATTAGATTGGAATCTGCTTGTGACACTCAAAGCAAATGCTACATCTGGACGTGTACATAACATAGCATACATGATAGAACCAATTGCAGATGCATATGGTATTCTATTCATGCTCTCTCTATCCTCCAGTGTCTGTGGACACATAGACTTAGAAAGGTGTTTCCCATGCACCATGGGTATAAACCCTTTCTTAGAGAGATCCATATTGAACCTCTTCAATACTTTATCTATATATGTACTTTGAGAAAGACCTAGCAACCTATTGGATCTATCTCTATAGATCCTTATTCCCAGAATATAGGATGCTTCTCCAAGGTCTTTCATGGAGAATTGCTTGGATAACCATATTTTAACAGATTGGAGAAGAGAAACGTCATTTCCCATGATCAATATGTCATCTACATATAGAACTAGGAAGACAATTGCACTCCCACTGACCCTTTTATACACACAAGGTTCATCTTCATTCTGTGAGAAACCAAACTCTTTGATTGTCTCATTGAATCGTATGTTCCAACTCCTAGAGGCTTGCTTCAATCCATAAATGGATCTTTGAAGCTTGCATACCTTTTCGCCATTTCCTGATGTGAATCCTTCTGGTTGTGTCATATACACATCCTCGGTAAGATTTCCATTAAGGAAAGCTGTCTTCACATCCATCTGCCAAATCTCATAATCATAATGAGCTGCAATGGCTAAAAGTATTCTTATAGACTTAAGCATCGCTACAGGAGAAAAAGTTTCGTCATAGTCAATACCTTCTTTTTGACGATAACCTTTTGCTACTAAGCGAGCTTTATAGGTAACTATATTACCTTCCATGTCAGTCTTCTTTTTGAAGACCCATTTGCACCCTATGGGTTTTATCCCTTCAGGTGGTTGAGTTAAAGTCCATACTTTATTCTCATACATGGAGTCCATTTCGGACTGCATAGCCTTAAGCCATAAATCACGTTCTGAACTGTTCAAAACTTCTTGATAGCTTGTAGGCTCATTGTCCTCTACTACAGTTATGCCTCTATCCGAATCAATGTGAAATCCATATCTCACAGGGATAGAACGCATCCTAGTAGACCTTCTAGGATTCTGTGTATAATCAGGTTCAACTGTAATCTCATCATTATGAAATTCAGTTTCGGGTTCAATCGGTTGATCTACTTCTATTTGTGGGTCCTGAACTTCACCAAGTTCAATTTTACTCCCACTGTCTTCTCGTAGGAGAAACTCTTTTTCCAAGAAGACAGCATGCCTTGAAACAAACACTTTTTGTTCTAAGGGATTATAGAAATAATATCCAAACGTTTCTTTTGGATATCCCACAAATAAACATTTGTCAGACTTAACATCCAGTTTGTCTGACATTGTCCTCTTCACATAAGCAGGACAACCCCATACTTTCATATGAGAAAGCGTGGGTTTCTTGTTATTCCACATCTCATATGGAGTAACATCAACCGATTTACTAGGAACTCTATTTAACACATAAACAGCAGTTTCTAGTGCATATCCCCAAAAAGACTTAGGCAAGTCCGCTCGGCTCATCATTGATCGAACCATATCTAATAGTGTTCGATTCCTCCTTTCGGATACACCATTGTGTTGTGGTGTATATGGAGGAGTCCATTGAGATAAAATCCCATTATCTCTAAGATAATCCTGAAACTCTTGACTTAAGTATTCTCCACCTCGATCTGATCTAAGTGTTTTAATACTTTTGCCAAGTTGTTTCTCTACTTCATTTCTGAATTCTTTGAACTTTTCAAATGCTTCAGACTTATATTTCATTAGATAGATGTATCCAAACCTGGAATAATCATCTATGAAAGTAATGAAGTAGGAGTAACCTCCTCTAGCATGTGTAGTCATTGGACCACATACATCCGAATGTATTAAGTCCAAAACCATTTTAGCTCGTTCTCCTTTACCAATAAAGGGAGCTTTTGTCATTTTTCCCAATAAACAAGATTCGCATGTATCAAATGATTCATAATCAAATGATCCCAAATCACCTGACTTGTGCAATTTGGTCATGCATTTTTCATTTATGTGGCCTAAACGACAATGCCATAAGTATGAGGTATTTAGATTATCATGTTTCATTCTCTTGGTATCCACATTATGTACTTCTTTAATTAAATCAAGAACAAATATACCATTCTCAATGATAGCTTTTGCATAAAATATATTGTTCTTAAAAATGTAACAACATTTGTCCTTTAAAGAAATATCATAATCGTTCATTAAACAACTGAAAGAAATAATACTCTTGGACAAAGCTGGAACATAATAACAATTATTTAATTCCAGTACTAATCCACTCGGAAGAGGCAAATGATAAGTCCCCACAACAGTTGTAGAGATGTTTTGTCCAGTAGCTGACTGCAAACAAATCTCTGCCTTTCCAACTCTTCTAAAGCTTCTAAGCCCCTGTAGATCATTACATAAATGAGATCCACATCCGGTATCTAATACCCAAGATTGTTTTGAAGCAATAGAATAAGTATTAATTTCAATCATATGAATACCTGAAGTAGATGCAACAGCTTGCTTCTTCTCCTTAAGAGAATCTAGATAGGCCTTGCAGTTACGCTTCCAATGACCATCTTTTCCACAATGGAAGCAAGTTCCTTTGGAATTCTCTTTCTTGGCAACCTTCTTCTTGGAGATCCCACCATTCTTTGGCTGCGCCTTGGTTATCATCTTCTTCTTCTGCTTCTTGCCTTTAGCAGAAGTGACAACCATGACACTTTTTGGATCTTTCTTAAATGATCCATCAGCTGTCTTGAGCATGTTGATTAACTCAGGAATGGATACTTGGATCTTGTTCATGTTGAAGTTAAGCACAAAAGGTGCATAACTTGGAGCCAACGAGTACAAGATTAAATCTATGTATAGATCATTATCCATAACATAGCCAAGTCTACTCAAATGCTCAATATACCCATACATCTTCAATGCATGAGCAGCAGCTGAAGTGCCTTCCACCATTTTGCAACTAAATAGAGCTCGAGCAATCTCATATTGCTCAGTTCTAGCCTGAGAAGAATAAAGCTCCTCTAGATGCAAAACAATGGTTCTAGCATCCATCATTTCATGTTGCTTCTGAAGCTCCGAGGACATAGCACCCAGCATCAAACATGCTGCTGCTTCACTATCCTCCATGTATTTTCGATAAATGCCTTTGATCTCATCAATGGCATCATCTGATGGATGTGGTGGTGGATCTTTATCCAAGACATAATGGATCTTTTCAGCCCTGAGAACAATTCTCACTTGCCTGATCCAGTCAGAATAGTTGTTGCCAACCAGCTTGTTATCCAAGATTGATCGTATATTAATGTTTGATGTGCTCATGATGATGACCTAGATGTGAAAATGAAAAGATATGAGAGTATGTTCATATATATGTATGCATTAATAAGGTCTTTAATTAATACATTTACTCCCACTATTTTATTGCGAATTAATAGCCCTCACTATTTAATCCGAGAAAACCCGATGGTTTTCTTAGTGGGCCAATATCCAATCCTTGATATGTAATTTGACCTTGACTGTGGTCAACAAGCCAAATTCCATACCCTTGAAAGGTAGGTATCTTTATACCAATTGTGTCTCTACACAACTATTGGATCATTAGGTTATCAACTCTTGATGCATGCATATCATATATGCATTCCCTAATCTTGCCTCTAGAACCATTAGCCTTGACTGTGGTCAACAAACTAATGGGCTAGCTAAGATGACCCATTTAATTCGATTTGAACATATTCGATATAATGTGAGCTTGACTGTGGTCAACAACCCACACTATAAAGAACTCTGGTTCTCCTCAAATTAATGGAAGGCTTATAAACCTTAGTATTTGTTTGAGGGTTTTAGTTAATTAAGTCTCATCATACATGGTTGGCATACATTGGTATGCATCCTATATCTATCACATAAATATAAGCATACAAATATGGTATAGTTATGGACTTCACTACATTGATTTCCCCGAGCCAAGAGGGAAATCAAAAGGTCACACCTAGGTAGTATGCATGATTCAAACAAGAAAATAATTACATTATCTTCAAGCTTGTTGGATCTCCATCCGGCCCATCTTGCTCCTTGATATTGGTCTCCATCTCTATTTCTAATTCTAATCTAAGTAATCTAATTACATATTACAATTTGAAATGAAATACAAACCAAAAACAAGTGGCCGGGACATGAAAGTCCTCATTGGGCCAAAACATGCATTATGCTCAATCACATTGGGCTTTGTCCATAACTAACCATCATGCCAATCATTCACCCTTATATGCCTTTCTAATGCATAAAGAAATGGATTACTAACTTTGTTTCAACCTTTGAAACTATATTTTGAGTTATTTTAATGATGTGATCAAATTAGGAAACTTTTTCCATTTTGGAAACTTTCATTTTAGGAAACCCTTTTGCATGAATGTGTTCTTGCCTTAATAATCAATCAAATTGATTATTAATTAATTATAAATTAATTATTTAATTAATTAATCATATTAAATAATTAAAAGAATCAATTTTGGGCTTAAAATAAGTGTAGGCCGAAACCCACAGAAGAAAAACCCTAAGTGTGTTCACACACAAACTAGTTTTGTGTCATTTGGACCATTTGGGCCTTTTGGAATGAGCCAAGCCCACTCCAGCCCTTAAAACCCATTAATAAACTTAATTAATGTTTATAATAGTTAATTTAAATCAGCTCCTTGGGCCTACCAAGTCATTTACTAATTTAAACCAAGTCCGTAAACATAATTAAGCCCATTAAGTGGTTTTAATGAATTAAAATTAATCAAATTAATTTAAGGCCCATTTTAATTAATCCAATTAATTAAAAACACTTTAATATATCATATATATCATATTTAGAAGATCAAAAGTCGTTCTAACCAAGAACACATCAAGAACACCAATTTATCGAACTTTTCGACAAAACTAGTTTTCATGCAAAACTTGTTCGATTTTAATTCCGTTCGATCCTACGGCTTAATATCACATATTAAACACATAAAATATCATTTAAATGATTTTTAAATGGATCCATAAGAAATTAAATTAGAACAGCCCCTACATTACCTAGGGTTTCACGCCAAACCCTAATGGGTTTCACGCAAAACCCTAGTCACTTTTCTTCAAAAGTTCCGTTTTTGTTTCCGTCAAATTTATTTGATCACACATACAACCAGAAATCAATATTTCTCATTCATGAACAATCAAATCTAATATTTTAAAGTTCATGAAATAAATAACTCAAAACAAAACAAAACTTATTCCACAGAAAATATAGAATTGTGTATCCATGGCAAAACCGTGGCTCTGATACCATGTTGGAATATTATGGTTACATGCATCACATACATGAGCGGAATTTTAAATTTTTTTAACCATAAGATCTGATCTTGCCATGAATACACAATATAACTATATGAGAATAAGAAAAATCACCTTTGATTTTTGTTGAACAGTTGATTTTACTTCGCACCGGGTTGTCGCAAACCACAGTGTCCAAAATCGAACACCTCCAATGAGTAATCCACACTAGAGAGGGGTAAATTGAACCAACAACTTGGTGTTCAACTAGGGCTGGCCGAAATTCCCAAGAGCTAGCTTGGGAAGTGGCGCAAAAGGGAGAGAGAATAAGTGAAAGGACTTTCCTTTTGTTTTAATCACTTAACCCTAATTCTCATTAGTTGGCCTTTTATAGTTAGGTTAAAATTCCAACTCCTTAATGAGATTGGGCTCTTTAAAATTGCTGGAGAATTATTAATTGGGCTTCTGGAATTAATTATAATCATTTGGGCTTAATTAAATCCAAATTAAATCTTTTCATAAAAGACCATGCACAAAATCCACAAACTAGGCCCTTTGTGCATCTAATTGGATTTAAATACCCAAATGGATTCCAAATCCAACCAAATTAAATATGTGAGTTCCATAACACTTATGTAACATATATAAATTAATTTGGTCCAAGAAAAAGCCCTCTAAGCCCTTCTGTATGAAGTTGGCGTGTAGCCCTCTTCTGGAGGGCTTCCTCCAACTTCTTCATTCCTTTGGCCCTCTATAATTTCTCCAATGGTCCTATTAATTATTATATCAGTGCTATAACACTTATAGTAGTCTTATAACACTTATAAGACAATAATAATTAATCATGAAATACATTATTTCATTTAGGTCCAATTTACAGAACATTTCTCAAAAGTTCCGCGGACAATTTTATTTGATCATAATTAATTAAACTCTTTAATTAATTATTATCATATTCTCCTCTCTACCTTTATAATAATATCAAATATTATTATCCTTGTCATTTTACCATTTTACCCTTTTCTCTATATGTGTGTGACCTATTGGGTTCCTGTCCATGTTGGCAGTATAATATGTAATTGTGAGTTCTATTCAAAACTCACATGATTTAAACTCCTTTAAATCAATTTATCAATCTCTATTGATATTTTGATACATCATTATACAAGTCATGATTGGCCTCTAGCTAGGCATCATGACTACCCAAATGTCAGGAAAGTCATGTGGTTTGACTGTACCCTTCCATAGAAACAGTTACCGTGCAATTACTCCTTTCACCACTCTTATCTCAATCAGATTCTGAGTATGGATTTCTGTCAACTCATATAAATCTAATTATGTATGTTCTATTAATTTAACCATTGTTCCTAAAATGCCCTTCATGGATCTCCATCCATCTCGGCATATTACTCTGGCCAGAGATTCACTGAACAAGGTAATTATAGAATCATGTGAGATAACTTCCCTTGTTAAATCTGGGATGGTGAATCCTTTGTCAATCACTCAACTATCTTCAAGTAGGTCATGATATACCCAATCTCCTAACTATGTTCACTCCCAGTTGGAAGTAATCAGTTATGGAGTCAAAGTATACCACTTGCTACTTAAGATAACTTTGGTGATCTCAAGTCTAAGGATACTTGCACAACCGCTATGAAGAGATTCCTCACTGACATAGATTTAATATCCATATGAGGATTCTCTTTGCAGGTCTCCAATGAACTTGTTCCTCTAACAAGCATCCACATGTTAGCTTTGATTATCATCCATAATCACAACTATGAGAACCATTGCTTGAACCATTCAAGAAGCATAACATGTGCTAGTCTGTCCGAATTAACAATGTCCTATCTTGTTAATTCTATGACTAGGGATATTTAGATATTAACACATTTGCATGCGATAGACATCTCACATCATGAACACCTTCATGATTGCCTTTGCACTGTGTTTATAATATCTAGGACTTCATTTATTAATTTAAGATTTACAAACTCATGTATTCAAACACAGCATTAATAAATGAATGATGCCTTTTATTAAGAATATAAATTTCATACATATGAAAAACATCCCTATTACATGGGCTCTAGGGCATACTCTCTAACAAAAATCACCTTTGATTTTTGTTGAACAGTTGATTTTACTTCGCACCGGGTTGTCGCAAACCACAGTGTCCAAAATCGAACACCTCCAATGAGTAATCCACACTAGAGAGGGGTAAATTGAACCAACAAATTGGTGTTCAACTAGGGCTGGCCGAAATTCCCAAGAGCTAGCTTAGGAAGTGGCGCAAAAAGGAGAGAGAATTAAGAGAAATAGACTTTCCTTTTGTTTTAATCACTTAACCCTAATTCTCATTAGTTGGCCTTTTATAGTTAGGTTAAAATTCCAACTCCTTAATGAGATTGGGCTCTTTAAAATTGCTGGAGAATTATTAATTGGGCCTCTGGAGTTATTTATAATCATTTGGGCTTAATTAAATCCAAATTAAATCTTTTCATAAAAGACCATGCACAAAATCCACAAACTAGGCCCTTTGTGCATCTAATTGGATTTAAATACCCAAATGGATTCCAAATCCAACCAAATTAAATATGTGAGTTCCATAACACTTATGTAACATATATAAATTAATTTCATCCAAGAAAAAGCCCTCCAAGCCCTTCTATTTGGAGTTGGCATGTAGCCCTCTTCTGGAGGGCTTCCTCCAACTTCTTCATTCCTTTGGCCCTTTATAATTTCTCCAATGGTCCTATTAATTATTATATCAGTCCTATAACACTTATAGTAGTCTTATAACACTTATAAGACAATAATAATTAATCATGAACTACATTATTTCATTTAGGTCCAATTTACAGAACATTTCTCAAAAGTTCCGCGGACAATTTTATTTGATCATAATTAATTAAACTCTTTAATTAATTATTATCATATTCTCCTCTCTACCTTTATAATAATATCAAATATTATTATCCTTGTCATTTTACCATTTTACCCTTTTCTCTATATGTGTGTGACCTATTGGGTTCCTGTCCATGTTGGCAGTATAATATGTAATTGTGAGTTCTATTCAAAACTCACATGATTTAAACTCCTTTAAATCATTTTATCAATCTCTATTGATATTTTGATACATCATTATACAAGTCATGTGGTTTGACTGTACCCTTCCATAGAAACAGTTACCGTGCAATTACTCCTTTCACCACTCTTATCTCAATTAGATTATGAGTACGGATTTCTGTCAACTCATATAAATCTAATTATGTATGTTCTATTAATTTAACCATTGTTCCTAAATGCCCTTCATGGATCTCCATCCATCTCGGCATATTACTCTGGCCAGAGATTCTCTGAACAAGGCAATTATAGAATCATGCGAGATAACTTCCCTTGTTAAATCTGGGATGGTGAATCCTTTGTCAATCACTCAACTATCTTCAAGTAGGTCATGATATACCCAATCTCCTAACTATGTTCACTCCCAGTTGGAAGTAATCAGTTATGGAGTCAAAGTATACCACTTGCTACTTAAGATAACTTTGGTGATCTTAAGTCTAAGGATACTTGCACAACCGCTATGAAGAGATTCCTCACTGACATAGATTTAATATCCATATGAGGATTCTCTTTGCAGGTCTCCAATGGACTTGTTCCTCTAACAAGCATCCACATGTTAGCTTTGATTATCATCCATAATCTCAACTATGAGAACCATTGCTTGAACCATTCAAGAAGCATAACATGTGCTAGTCTGTCCGAATTAACAATGTCCTATCTTGTTAATTCTATGACTAGGGATATTTAGATATTAACACATTTGCATGCGATAGACATCTCACATCATGAACACCTTCATGATTGCCTTTGCACTGTGTTTATAATATCTAGGACTTCATTTATTAATTTAGGATTTACAAACTCATGTATTCAAACACAGCATTAATAAATGAATGATGCCTTTTATTAAGAATATAAATTTCATACATATGAAAAACATCCCTATTACATGGGCTCTAGGGCATACTCTCTAATAATAGCTGTATTACGAAATATCCTACATCAAGGTTATAAGTCGATGGTTGGCCCTTCCTGATGCAGAGAACGTCCCTCAGCAAAAGTCTTTCTAGAAGGTACCTACACGGATAAATAACCCGTGCTAAGCTATAAAGCTTACTGGGGAATATCTACAGATGGATGGCCATACACAAGGCCATCAAAACATACATATACAATATGTTCATATACTATAATCAACATGTCCGTCATAACATGGCAACAATAACACATGCTTTAAAGCATAAGCATATTCTCATGTACATAAGCATTGTACCCGAGAGAGAGAAACACATATTTCTTTTTCATAATTCATATAGATGGCAATATTCCATGTGAACATATTCAATTGAAGCATAATTCCTGTGGTAAACCAACAATATAAGCCACATATCAACCTTTAGTCAAATAACTTTAACTGTTTACTCTTGATCATTACTATGAATAACGTTTAGCCTGCCTTAGCTTTATCAGTGGATGCGGGAACTATGGATACACAATGGTATCAAATGAGGGATATCCGAAGATATCGAATCTATAGACCCAAACGGGGCCAACTGTACTATGGACCGGTCAAGCATACCCAAACGGGGTAGCCTATCAACCCAAACGGGGCTGATCATGATCCAAACGGGATCATATACTATGGACCCAAATGGGCCAACTATGGCAGCTGCAATTTCCCTATAGGCGCCTATCTATCCACATCTAAAACTCTATCGCAGGTGGAACTATATTCGTATTCAATTCACATTTTAATACTGTATTCATAGTATACTGTTTGCACATATGCATAGTCTTATCAACCTGTGAATTCTCTGGTGCATAATCAGATACATGCACATTTCATATGCCAAGATATATATCTGGCTCATCTATATCTATATGACTATATCATTTGCATCATATCATATAAGCATGACATATAATCATCATATCATAGACTTGATTATGCCCTCATTAAGCATTTCACATGTTCATAGTCATGCTAATTCATCTTCTATCTCATAGGGCAATTACATGCTCATATACTCATATACATAATCATAAATGTACATACCTGTGGGTACATTCGCATATAGTTGATTTATTCTTATGAGCATGTTTCCAACACATATATATATACCTTTATCATCATTCAAGTCATGTGCTATACAAAATATCAACATGTTTTCATATGGCAAATACACATGCCAAGGTCATGCTATTATTCTCTTTTTCATGTCACAAGTGCATATCAAAAGGTGCACTTTCATGTCATAAGATTTACATGTGTTGGTTTATCTCAATTTGGCATATGACCATCATGCACAAGATTAATTACATGTATGGTTCGATAATTCCTTTCTAATCTTTATTCATATTCATAAATGAACGCATGTGCATGCATACAATTCCTTCATTGATAGTCATATTACATGCCTTATTCATTTAACTTTCTATCACATAAGCAATTAGATGTCTCAATCAATTTAAGAATCATATTATCAAGTGTAGCAACAATCTGTTCATACTAGCAATTTCTGTTACATAGAGTAGTCTATAAAACTAGTCCGGATTCAACTATATATTACATGTACATAGAGATAGATTCAAGCTTAGGTTTCTTCATGTTAAATATAGGTATGGAAGTCTATTTTTCAATGCAAAAAGAATCACTCAATTTGCTGTTCTATAGCTCAACTTATGAGCAAAACATTCAAGACAGCTCATTCAGTCGTGAAGAGGAGTTCGACTCGTGAAGGGATTCACGAGTGAAGCAAATAAGGTGATTCTCACGACTCGTGAAGGGGTTCACGAGTGGAGAAGGAACTATACTTCACGACTCGTGAAGTGGCTCACGAGTGAGGAAGAAAAGCTGAACTTCACGACTCGTGAAGAGCTTCATGAGTGAGGTAACAAAGGAACTCTTCACGACTCGTGAAGAAGCTCACGAGTGAAGAAGAAAGACTTGACTTCACGACTCGTGAAGAGCTTCACGAGTCGGACTGATGTTCACGACTCGTGAAGTCATTCACGACTCGGCAAGTCTGTCTTCTTCAACCTTCCAACGATAAACTTCCAGAAAAACGTAAATTCGATTCTGTAAATCCTATTCACTTCCAGTAATCCATTTTACATGCAATATGAATGGCCTAAATTCCCATACCTTGGCTGATAAACCCAATGTCTTCAACCTCTATCAATTCCCTTTCCTTTGATCCTTCTTCCTTCCTCTTCTCCTTCATAAATACCATCACCATGAACATACATTTCCAGCAAATGACATATTCTCAGTCAACAGAAAATGAAGAAGAAGATGGTGATGATGCAGTGTTAAAATTGAGAGTTTAATTACCTTAGCTTAGAGCCTTAAACTTTTAATTAACCAACATGCACCATTAATATCTAAATGCTTGAGATAAATCTATAGAAATCAAAGAGGAAGAAGAAGATGAATTTCTGGTTTTGCTCTCAACAAATGCCGATTCTCACAATCAAATTCTCTAACCCAAGCCTTTTATACCCACATGACAATCTCCTCTTTAGTCCTTCATCATTTTGCATGTCACACAAATCCCACAAGCCTTTATGCATGTTAGACTTTAACCCCTCCACTAATTCTTTTTCAAACATTAACCTATCCATTTAAGCATTCTTTCAATTTAACCTTGAATTAAATGCTTCTCTACACAATTGGCCACCAAAATGCCAAAAAAATACCAATTAACCCCAAATTAATACCTTTATCCTCAATTGCATCCTTAATTAACATTAAACCATACTCTTTTATTATATTTTCATGCAATTAACATAATAACATGTTAATTTACCCCCTTACTTAATTACAATAATATGCAAATTAAATTAGGGTCATGTTAGGGGCCTTACAAAACATGCCAAAATTAAAGACAAAATTGAATTATATTTTAAATCATATTAGAATAGAAAGAAAAAAAAGCAAATATAGAGATTAGGCTAAGATATTTAGCATGCATCAATAAAGAGATATAAATACCTACCATGCCATTCTTACATGTTAAATAGATTCAGATCATTATGGCAAACATTGCATCACAAGGATTATGAAAAATGAATTAAAAAACATAAATATAAATCGTGACATTGTAAATAACAAATAAATCTAATCTAACATATGATCATGATATGAGCTAAAGGAGAGAGAGAAGCCAAAGTCCAAAATATTACCCGTAGAAATCTCAAATTTGTAACTCTGGAAAGCATGATCTAAGCCTCAATCCTTGATTTCCAAGTTCAATAAAAAATGTATTTGTGTTTTTGTTGTGAAAGATTGGTTAGAGCTTTCACCTCCAAGAACAAAGAATCAAATTTCTCTTTCTCAAAATTATGCTCCCTTTTCTAAGTGAGAATAACCTTTTAAAAACCATAAATGTCACTCTAACTCTAATCCTTGTAAATTTGGAAGTTATAATCCTTGAAATCCGTGTAAAATCTTATTTTACAAATTTGATCTTTATCCCAAATTTTAAAAGCTAGAAAATGTTGGAAAATTTGGAAAAACCCTATAGATAGGCCTCAAATAAGCTTTCCAAAATGACAAAAAATACCCTTAAATCTAACCTTGGCATTTGTGGTCGTGACTCGGTGATGAAAGGTTTTCTATCATCGAGCCACATATAGTCCCAAACAATCTAGATAGGGCTTCTACTAATAGATAAACCTAAAAAAAGACCACTGACAGTCATCTTTCCATAACTTATGATCTGGCCATCTATCACCCTTGTGTTGGAATTTATCGGTTACATGTATCTCATACATAAGCAAAATTTAACCAATGTTATTGATCTTTCCATGAATGTACAATATTCATATTGATGAGAATAAGAAAAATCAACTTTGATTTTTGTTGAACAGTTGATTTTACTTCGCACCGGGTTGTCGCAAACTATAGTATCCAAAATCGAACACCTCCAATGAGTAATCAATACTAGAGATTGATAGAATGAACCAACAAATTGGTAGAGGACAAGTGCTGGCCGAAAAACCCTAGAGCTAGCAAGGGTTTGGGTAGCTAGGGTAAAGAGAATAATAGAAGAAGTCTTTCTTAAGTGTTATATCACTTAACCCTAATTCCTCATTAGTTGGCTTTTTATAGTTAGGTTAAAAATCCAACTTCATAATGACATTGGGCTCTTTAAAATTGTTGGAGAATTTTTAATTAGGCTTCTGGAATTCTTTATAATTATTTGGGCTCAATTAAATCCAATTTAAACCCTTTCATAAAAGACTATGCACAAAACCCACAAACTAGGCCCTTGGTGCAACTAATTGGATTTAATTACCCAAATGGATTCCAAATCCAACCAAATCAAATATGTAGATTTCACAACACTTATGTAACATATATAATTTAACTTGGTCCAAGAAATAGGCCATTAAGGCCTTCTGTCTGGGAGTTGGCGTGTGGCCCTCTATAGAAGGGCTTCTGTACCAACTTCATTCCTCTGGCCCCTTTATAATTCCTCCAATGGACCTATTAATTATTATATCAGTACTATAACACTTATAGTAATCCTACAACATTTATAGTCCAATAATAATTAATCATGAAATACATTATTTCAATTAGATCCAATTTTACAGAACATTTCTCAAAAGTTTCACGAACAATTTTATTTGATCATAATTAATTAAACTATTTAATTAATTATTATCTTATTCACTTCTCTACCCTCATAATAATATCAAATATTATTATCCTTGTCATTTTACCATTTTATCCTTTTCTCTATATGTGTGTGACCTATTGGGTTCCTGTCGATGTTGATAGTATAATATGTAATTGTGAATTCTATTCAAAACTCACATGATTTGAACTCCTTTAAATCATTTTATCAATCCTTATTGATATTCTTGATACATAATTATACAAGTCATGATGGGCCTCTAGCTAGGCATCATGACTACCCAAATGTTAAGAAAGTCAAGTGGTTTGACTATACCCTTCCATTGAAATAGTTACCGTGCAATTACTCCTTTCACCACTCTTATCTCAATTAGATTTTGAGTATGGATTTCTGTCAACTCATATAAATCTAATTATGTATGTTCTATTAATTTAACCATTGTTCCCAAAATGCCCTTCATGGATCTCTATCCATCTTGGCATATTACTCTGGCCAGAGATTCTCTAAACAAGGAAAATATAGAATCATGCGAGATAACTTCCCTTATTAAATCTGGGATGGTGAATCCTTTGTTAATCACTCAACTATCTTCAAGTAGGTCATGATATAACCAATCTCCTAACTATGTTCACTCCCAGTTGGAAGTAATCAGTTATGGAGTCAAAGTATACCACTTGCTACTTAAGATAACTTTGGTGATCTCAAGTCTAAGGATACTTGCACAACTGCTATGAAGAGATTCCTCACTGAGATAGATTTAATATCCATGTGAGGATTCCCTATGCAGGTCTCCAATGAACTTATTCTTCTAACAAGCATCCACATGTTAGCTTTGATTATCTTTCATAATCACAGTTATGAGAACCACTGTTTGAACCATTCAAGAAGCATAACATGTGCTAATCTGTCTGAATTAACAATATCCTTATCTTGTTAATTCTATGACAAGGGATATTTAGATATTAACACATTTACATGTAATAGACATCTCATATCATGAACACTTTCATGATTGCCTTTGCACTGTGTTTATAATATCTAGGACTTCATTTATTAATTTAAGATTTACAAACTAATGTATTTAAACATAGAATTAATAAATGAATGATGCCTTTTTTTAAGAATATAAATTCATACATATGAAAAACATCCCTATTACATGGGCTCTAGGGCATACTCTCTAACAATCTCCCACTTGCACTAGAGCCAATCACTTATATGTCTCAGACCCATGCAATTTATATGGTGATCGTGCTTCATTTGGGAAAGTGCTTTAGTGAGGGGATCCACCACATTATCATCTGTAGGGACCTTTTCTATTTTCACATCATTTCTAGCTACTATTTCCCTTATGAGATGGTAGCGTCTAAGAACATGCTTGGATCGCTTATGAGACTGTGGTTCCTTTGCTAGCGCAATGGCTCCATTATTGTCACAATATAAAGGAATCGAATCAACAATGCTAGGCACCACTCCTAGTTCAGTTATGAACTTTTTGATCCAGACTGCTTCTTTGGCTACTTCTGAAGCAGTAATGTACTCAGCTTCCGTCGTGGAATTAGCAGTTGTTTCTTGTTTGGAACTATTCCAACTAACTGCTCCCCTCCCATTATAAACACATAACCAAACATTGATTTACAATCATCTTTGTCATATTGGAAGCAGGCATCTGTATACCCATTTACTTCCAAACTGCCCTCTCCATATACCAAAAATATATCCTTAGTCCTTCTCAAGTACTTAAGGAAATTCTTGATAGCTGCCCAGTGTTCCTCTCCAAAATTGGATTGGAATCTGCTTGTAACACTCAAAGAAAATGCTACATCTGGACGTGTACATAACGTAGCATACATGATAGAACCAATTGCATATGCATATGGTATTCTATTCATGCTCTCTCTATCCTCTAGTGTCTGTGGACACATAGACTTAGAAAGGTGTTTCGCATGCACATGGGTATAAACCCTTTTTCAGAGAGATCTATATTGAACCTCTTCAATACTTTATCTATATATGTACTCTGAGAAAGACCTAGCAACCTATTGGATCTATCTCTATGGATCCTTATTCCTAGAATATAAGATGCTTCTCCAAGGTCTTTCATGGAGAATTGCTTGGATAACCATATTTTAACAGATTGGAGAAGAGAAATGTCATTTCCCATGATCAATATGTCATCCACATATAGAACTAGGATGACAATTGCACTCCCACTGACCCTTTTATACACACAAGGTTCATCTTCATTCTGTGAGAAACCAAACTCTTTGATTGTCTCATTGAATCGTATGTTCCAGTTCCTAGAGGCTTGCTTCAATCCATAAATGGATCTTTGAAGCTTACATACCTTTTCGCCATTTCCTGATGTGAACCCTTCTGGTTGTGTCATATACACATCCTCAGTAAGATTTCCATTAAGGAAAGCTGTCTTTACATCCATTTGCTAAATCTCATAATCATAATGAGCTACAATGGCTAAAATTATTCTTATAGACTTAAGCATCGCTACAGGAGAAAAAGTTTCGTCATAGTCAATACCTTCTTTTTGACGATAACCTTTTGCTACTAAGCGAGCTTTATAGGTAACTATATTACCTTCCATGTCGGTCTTCTTTTTAAAGACCCATTTGCATCCTATGAGTTTTATCCCTTCAGGTGGTTGAGTTAAAGTCCATACTTTATTCTCATACATGGAGTCCATTTCAGACTGCATAGCCTTAAGCCATAAATCACATTTTGAACTGTTCAAAACTTTTTGATAGCTTGTAGGCTCATTGTCTTCTACTACAGTTATGCCTCTATCCAAATCAATATGAAATCCATATCTTACAGGGATAAAACGTATCCTAGTAGATCTTCTAGGATTTTGTGTATAATCAGGTTCAACTGCAATCTCATCATTATGAAATTCAGTTTTGGGTTCAATCGGTTGATCATCTTCTATTTGTGGGTCTTGAACTTCACCAAGTTCAATTTTACTCCCACTGTCCTCTCATAGGAGAAATTCTCTTTCCAAGAAGACAACATGCCTTGAAACAAACACCTTTTGTTCTAAGGGATGATAGAAATAATATCCAAATATTTCTTTTGGATATCCCACAAATAAACATTTGTCAAACTTAACCATCCAATTTGTCTGATATTGTCCTCTTCACATAAGCAGGACAACCCCATACTTTCATATAAGAAAGCGTGGGTTTCTTGTTATTCCACATCTCATATAGAGTAACATCAACCAATTTACTAGGAACTCTATTTAACACATAAACAGCAATTTCTAGTACATATCCCTAAAAGGACTTAGGCAAGTCCGCTCGGCTCATCATTGATCGAACCATATCTAATAGTGTTCGATTTCTCCTTTCAGATACACCATTGTGTAGTGGTGTATATGGTGGAGTCCATCGAGATAAAATCCCATTATCTCTAAGATAATCCTGAAACTCTTGGCTTAAGTATTCTCCACCTCGATATGATCTAAGTGTTTTAATACTTTTGTCAAGTTGTTTCTCTACTTCATTTCTGAATTCTTTGAACTTTTCAAATGCTTATAATTTATATTTCATTAGATAGATGTATCCAAACCTGGAATAATCATCTATGAAAGTAATGAAGTAGGAGTAACCTCCTCCAGCATGTGTAGTCATTGGACCACATAGATTTGAATGTATTAAGTCCAAAACCATTTTAGCTTGTTCTCCTTTACCAATAAAGGGAGCTTTTGTCATTTTCCCAATAAACAAGATTCGCATGTATCAAATGATTCATAATCAATGATCCCAAATCACCTGACTTGTGCAATTTGGTCATGCGTTTCTCATTTATATGGCCTAAACGACAATGCCATAAGTATGAGGTATTTAGATTATCATGTTATATTCTCTTGGTATCCACATTATGTACTTCTTTAATTAAATCAAGAACAAATATACCATTCTCAATGATAGCTTTTGCATAAAACATATTGTTCTTAAAAATGTAACAAGATTTGTCCTTTAAAGAAATATCATAATCGTTCATCAAACAACTGTAAGAAATAATACTTTTGGACAAAGCTGGAACATAATAACAATTATTTAATTCTAGTACTAATCCACTAGGAAGAGGCAAATAGTAAATCCCCACAACTGTTATAGAGATGTTCTGTCTAGTAGCTGACTGCAAACATATCTCTGCCTTTCCAACTCTTTTAAAGCTTTTAAGCCCCTATAGATCATTACATAAGTGAGATCCACATCCGGTATCTAATACCCAAGATTGTTTTGAAACAATAGAATAAGTATTAATTTCAATTATATGAATACCTGAAGTAGAAGCATCAGCTTGCTTCTTTTCCTTGAGAGAATCTAGATATGCCTTGCAGTTATGCTTCTAATGACCATCCTTTCCACAATGGAAGCAAGTTCCTTTGGGATTCTCTTTCTTGGCACCCTTCTTCTTGGAGATCCCACCATTCTTTAACTACACCTTGGTTATCTTCTTCTTCTTCTTCTTCTTCTTCTTCTGCTTCTTGCCTTTAGCAAAAGTGACAACCATGACACTTTTTGTATCCTTCTTAAATGATCCATCAGCTATCTTAAGCATATTGATTAACTCAGGAATGGATACTTGGATCTTGTTCATGTCGAAGTTAAGCACGAAAGGTGCATAACTTGGAGCCAACAAGTACAAGATTAAATCTATGTATAGATCATTATCCATAACATAGCCAAGTCCACTCAAATGCTCAATATACCTATACATCTTCAATGCATGAGTAGCAGCAAAAGTGCCTTCCGCCATTTTGTAGCTAAATAGAGCTCGAGCAATTTCATATTGCTCAGTTCTAACTTGAGAAGAATAAAGCTCCTTTAGATGTAAAACAATGGTTCTAGCATCCATCATCTCATGTTGCTTCTAAAGCTCCGAGGACATAGCACCCAGCATCAGACATGCTGCCGATTCACTATCCTCCATGTATTTTCGATAAATGCCTTTGATCTCATCAATGGCATCATCTGATGGAAGTGGTGATGGATCTTTATCCAAGACATAATGGATCTTTTTAGCTCTGAGAACAATTCTCACTTGCCTGATCCAGTCAGAATAGTTGCTTCCAACAAGTTTATTATCCAAGATCGATCGTATATTAATGTTTGATGTGCTCATAATGATGACCTAGATGTAAAAAAGAAAAGATATGAGAGTATGCTCATATATATGTATGGATTAATAAGGTCTTTAATTAATCCATTTACTCTCACTATTTTATTGCGAATTAATAGCCCTCACTATATAATCCGAGAAAACCCGATGGTTTTCCTAGTGGGCCAATATCCAATCCTTGATATGTAATTTGACCTTGACTGTGGTCAACATGCCAAACTCCATGCCCTTGAAAGGTAGGTATCTATATACCAATTATGTCTCTACGCAACTATTAAATCATTAGGTTATCAACTCTTGATGCATGCATATCGTATATGCATTTCCTAATCTTGCCTCTAGAACCATTAGCCTTGACTGTGGTCAACAAGCTAATGGGCTAGCTAAGATGACCTATTTAATTAGATTTGAACATATTTGATATAATGTGAGCTTGTTTGTGGTCAACAACCCACACTATAAATAACTCTGGTTCTCCTCAAATTAATGGAAGGCTTATATACCTTGGTTTTTTTTTAGGGTTTTAGTTAATTAAGTCTCATCATACATAGTTGGCATACATGGGTATGCATCCTATATCAATCACATAAATATAAGCATACAAATATGGTATAGTTATGGACTTCACTACATTGATTTTCCTGAGCCAAGAGGGAAATCAAAAGGTCACACCTAGGTAGTATGCATGATTCAAACAAGAAAAATAATTACATTATCTTTAAGCTTGTTGGATCTCCATCCGACCTATCTTGCTCCTTGATAATGGTCTCCATCTCTATTTCTAAATCTAATCTAAGTAATCTAATTACATATTACAACTTGAAAATAAATACAAACCAAAAACAAGTGGTCGGGACATGAAAGTCCTCATTGGGCCAAAACATACATAATGCTCAATCACATTGGGCCTTGTCCATAACTATCCATCATGCCAATCATACACCCTTATATGCATTTCTAATGCATAAAGAAATGGATTACTAACTTTGTTTCAACTCTTGAAACAAACTTTTGAGTTATTTAATGATGTGATCAAATTAGAAAACTTTTTTCATTTTGAAAACTTTCATTTTAGGAAACCTTTTTGCATGCATATGTTCTTGCCTTAATAATAAATCTAATTGATTATTAATTAATTATTAATTGATTATTTAATTAATTAATCATATTAAATAATTAAAATAATCAATTTTGGGCTTAGGATTAAGGGTAGGCCAAAACCCACCAAATGAAACCCTAATTATGTTCACACACAAACTAGTTTTATGTCTATTGGACCATTTAGGCCTTTTGAAATGAGGCAAGCCCACTCCTGCCCTTAAAACCCATTAATAAACTTAATTATTGTTTATAATATTTAATTTAAATCAGCTCCTTGGGCCCACTAAGTCATTCACTAATTTAAACCAAGTCCGTAGACATAATTAAGCCAATTAAGTAGTTTTAATGAATTAAAATTAATCAAATTAATTTAAGGCCCATTTTAATTAATCCAATTAATTAAAAACACTTTAATATATCAGATATATCAGATTTAGAAGATTAAAAATCGTTCTAAATAAGAACACACCAAGAACATATCAAGAACACACGAAGAACACCCATTTATCGAACTTTTCGACTAAACTAGTTTTCATGCAAAGCATGTTTGATTTTAATTTCGTTTGATCCTATGGCTTAATATCACATATTAAACACATAAAATATCATCTAAATGATCTTATAATGGATCTATAAAAAAATTAATTTAGAACAGCCCCTAACTCTAAAAGCTCTACACCCAAAAACATAGAATTATTTTCTCAAAAAAATTCTTTTTGTTTTCGCTTTATTTATTTGATCACACATGCATCCCGAAATCAATATTTCTCATTCATGAATAATTAAATCTGATATTTTAAAGTTCATGAAATAAATAACTCAAAAAAAAATCAAACTTATTCCGTAGAAAAATATAGAATTAAATATTCATGGCAAAACCGAGGCTCTAATACCATGTTGTAATTTATTGGTTACATGCATCTCATACATAAGAAAAATTTAAAATTTTTAACCAATATTACTGATCTTTCCATGAATGTAAAATATTCATATTGATGAGAATAAGAAAAATCACCTTTGATTTTTGTTGAACAGTTGATTTTACTTTGCACCGGGTTGTCGCAAACCACAATGTCCAAAATCGAACACCTCCAATGAGTAATCCACACTAGAGATTGATAGAATGAACCAAAAAATTGGTAGAGGGAAAGTGCTGATAAAAAAATCCTAGAGCTAGCAAGGGTTTGGGCGGCTAGGGTAGAGAGAATAATAGAAGAAGTCTTTCTTAAGTGTTATATCACTTAACCCTAATTCCTCATTAGTTGGCTTTTTATAGTTAGGTTAAAAATCCAACTTCATAATGAGATTGGGCTCTTTAAAATTGCTGGATAATTATTAATTGGGCTTCTTCAATTCTTTATAATTATTTGGGCTCAATTAAATTCAATTTAAACCTTTTCATAAAAGACTATGCACAAAACCAACAAACTAGGCCTTTTATGCAACTAATTGGATTTAATTACCCAAATGGATTTCAAATCCAACAAAATTAAATATGTAGATTACACAACACTTATGTAACATATATAATTTAACTTGGTCCAAGAAATAGGCCATTAAGGCCTTCTGTCTGGGAGTTAGCGTGTGGCCCTCTACACAAGGGCTTCTACACCAACTTCATTCCTCTGGCCCCTTTATAATTCCTCCAATTGACCTATTAATTATTATATAAGTCCTATAATACTTATAGTAGTCCTATAAAATTTATAGTCCAATAATAATTAATCATGAAATACATTATTTCAATTATATCCAATTTTACAGAACATTTCTCAAAAGTTTCGCGAACAATTTTACTTGATCATAATTAATTAAACTCTTTAATTAATTATTATCTTATTCACTTCTCTACCCTTATAATAATATCAAATATTATTATCCTTGTCATTTTACCATTTTATCCTTTTCTCTATATGTGTGTGACCGATTGGGTTCCTGTCCATGTTGGTAGTATAATATGTAATTGTGAATTCTATTCAAAACTCAAATGATTTAAACTCCTTTAAATCATTTTATCAATCCCTATTGATATTCTTGATAAATCATTATACAAGTCATGATTGGCCTCTAGCTAGGCATCATGACTACCTAAATGTCAGGAAAGTCAAGTGGTTTGACTATACCCTTCCATAGAAATAGTTACCGTGTAATTAATCCTTTCACCACCCTTATCTCAATTAGATTCTAAGTATGGATTTCTGTCAACTCATATAAATCTAATTATGTATGTTCTATTAATTTAACCATTGTTCCCAAAATGCTTTTCATGGATCTCTATCCATCTTGGCATATTACTATGGCCAGAGATTCTCTGAGCAAGGTAAATATAGAATCATGCGAGATAACTTCCCTTATTAAATTTGGGATGGTGAATCCTTTGTCAATCACTCAACTATCTTTAAGTAGGTCATGATATACCCAATCTCGTAACTATGTTCACTCCCAATTGGAAGTAATCAGTTATGGAGTCAAAGTATACCACTTGCTACTTAAGATAACTTTGGTGATCTCAAGTCTAAGGATACTTGCACAACCGCTATAAAGAGATTCCTCACTAACATAGATTTAATATCCATGTGAGGATTCTCTATACAGGTCTCCAATGAACTTGTTCTTCTAATAAGCATCCACATGTTAGCTTTGATTATCTTTCATAATCACAGTTATGAGAACCACTGCTTGAACCATTCAAGAAGCATAACATGTGCTAGTCTGTCTGAATTAATAATATCCTTATCTTGTTAATTCTATGACTAGGGATACTTATATATTAACACATTTTCATGCAATTAACATCTCATATCATGAACACTTTCATGATTGCCTTTGCACTGTGTTTATAATAACTAGGACTTCATTTATTAATTTAAGATTTACAAACTCATGTATTTAAACATAGCATTAATAAATGAATGATGCCTTTTATTAACAATATAAATTCATAAATATGAAAAACATCCCTATTACATGGGCTCTAGGGCATACTCTCTAACACCTTGGATCACTTAAAAAGTTGCTTTTGAATATCTGCATGGCTATGCATTATACACATACATTTCTTATATCAATTTTGTGTTTATTTTTTCTAGTACAGTACAAATGTGTTGTATTGCTTTAATTCCTTAAGGTTTTCAAAATTCAGGGAGTATACATTCAAGATATATCCAAGTATGTAAAAAATAAAAAATAATGAAAATAAATATTTTATTAATTAATGATAATAATAAATAAAATAGAAGTGAATAGATTGTAAAATAATTTATTGTACTTTTGGGTCTTAAGAATAATTCTTTTGTCATGTAAAAAGGTAAACTAAAATAAAAAGAGAAAAAGAAATAAAAATAGAAAAAATAATTCAAAATTTAATAAAGAAGTGATAGATGGATATAAGTGGTGCCCGTCGCTTGCTATAACAGTTGCCCAGCCTATCTCTTACATCAAAATCTGAAAATTTGGCTTTTGTTCTTCTTCCTCCTCTATCCTCATCACAAACCACCATTAATGCATTTTCAAGCTTCCATTCTCAGTTTTCACGCCTTTATTTTCCATTTCTCAACCTTTTCGCAAGCTATTTGCATGAAATTCCCTTAGGAATAGCATGCCTCATGAAGTCATGTTTATTTTAAGTTTTATCGCATTCTCAAGACACCTATTTTCTGAGACCAAAATTAGTGATTCACGTACCATTTCTCTCTCTTCTCTTTTCTTATTTGATTTGTTTTATTTATTTTATTTTGCTCAATTAATTGCTTATAATGTAATTAGGAATGCCTTATTATGTTTAATTTTGTTAGTGATTTTTTTTTTATTTTTTGCATGGCCTGTTGTGTTTTGTGGGTTTCAATTCAATTGGTAATTGACTAGGGAAATGCCATGATGTGTTTCTTTAGTTATAGAAGTAATAAAAAATAAGAATAACAAAAAGCAAAATAAAAATAGAAAATAAAGGTTTAAATTCGATTACAATAGGGACATTGTGGTTTATTTTCTTATTTAGTTCCTTTCTGGGCAATGGTTTTACTCATATGGGCGACACAGTCATTGAGAAGCATCAAAACCTATAGTAGACATATTGTTTACTTATGGAATGTAGAAACTTGTTGATGATACCCACACTAAATTGGATCAAAAGGATAAAGCATTTGTGAATGGGGAATGGCCAGATGTTTTTAATGATTCTTCTTTCTTTGTTACTGCTCTAAAACTCCTTTAACATCAAAAAATATTGCCTGAATAGGTTGAAATCAATAGATGTACAACAAAGAGAAGTGCGAATATTTTTTGGCTTTAAAAGGATTTAAAATCCCCTTTTACGTGTTGTGAATTTACACAAGTTGAAGTCATTAAAAGGAGGATCATATTCTTTCCAATCTCTTTTGGATAAGGGAATTATCAAAATGAATCACACTATAGTTCGAGATCACAATATAAAATTGAATCACACAAAAAAAGGCATAATCCAAAAGGTTTTTTTAACTTCTAATGATAAGGGAAAGAATTATGTTTTAGTATCTCCAGAACAAGTCTATGGATGATGAAGTAAATAAAGTACACTCTCTGTGAACTTTACATGGATGGTAGTAAAGGTTAATGTACCTTATGGTGCTAGGAATATTCCAACATGGATATTGACTCAAAAGGGGGTTACACATTCCAATAGATAGCATTAACCATCAAGGTAAGGTTAGTCATGACAATAGATGGAAATTACAATATAACTTTAATGTTAGACATGCCAATGATGGCATCAACTAAGCAACAATTATACAAGATTCTACATGTTAACAATCTGGAGCTAATAAGATATAAAAAAAAATTATCTCAATTTTGCATGTCGACAAGCTATGCTAATCAAACAGTCAATCGAGGGTTAACACGTTGACAAGCTGATGGTAACTACCCAACTGATAGTGGGTTAACACATCGATAAGCTGATGGTAACTACCTAAACAAGGGTTAATACATTAATAAATTGATGATAACTATGTAACCAAAGATTCACTACCTCAAATAGTATATATCTTACTTAACAAAAGATTTACTGCCTCAAATGGTATGTATCTTATACAGCCAGAGATTCACTGCCTCAAGTACACATCTTTTATCCTTTCATTATGAATTTTTGCTCACTTAGGCACTAGTGCAAAATTTCTCTAAAATTAGGGAAACTGTAGACTCTGTGACCTGAGGCAGCCTAAATTAGGGTTATATGATGATAAGGTGTGACTTATATCTTTGATAGGAAGTGCAAATCTCAAGTTTCATCCTAGATTTCCATATATTTATAAAATATTTTTGTGGGTTTTAGCCTAATTTTTTTAGAGTTTTGAAAAGTGCTATAAAAACCTTAAATTTTAGTCTCTATTAATGATAGACACTCATTTTTAATGGAGGGATGGTCATTATTGGTCATTATCTTCAAGTTCATCTCCTAGCTTAAGGTTTTTCCAGATCATCTAGGATTGCCCATGGCTCGATGAAAGACAATCATCCGTCACCGAGTCACTACCAAACTATCGAGGTAAAATTCAAAGGTACTTTTGTCATTGATATATACCCATCTCTAGGGGTTCTCCTGGTTTTCCCACATTTTTCACCATTCAAAATCTAGGATAAAGATCAAACCTTTAGAAGATTATATCCTATACTAATTTTAGGGATTTTAACTTATAAATTTATTGGGATTAGAGTTAGATTTGACCTAAAATTACTCCCTAAGTATTTAAACCAAATCTAGGGGATTCTCACTTGGAAAGATAGAGGCATGTTTCGTGAGATAAAAAATACAATTCTCTACTTTTGAAAATAGAATAGCCCTAAGTAATATTTTTTTCCTATAAAACTTATATTTCTTATTTTATTGAACATGGGTATCGAGGATCGAGGCTCAGATTGCACTATCCGTAGTTCTAGAACCAAATTCCTAAGGGTAATATTTTAGACTTTAGCCTTTTCTCTCTTAACTCACATCATTGATCATATGTTTAGCTTGATTTATTTATTATTTATAATGCCAAGATCTATGTTTTTGTGTTATTTAATTTGTTTGTTTATAATTTTTATATCACCATAATGATCAAAAGTTATTTAATATGCTAGAATTGTATGTTAGGATTTGTATTTCCTCCATTAATGTATGAAAGTACCATGGCTTAATTTTTGTGTTTGTATGTTTTCTTGCTATTATAACATGATTTAGGCTTTATTTTAAAATTATTTTTACTTTTGGCATGCTTTAGGAATATAAATAAGTGTGTTTAGGGTTTACATGATTTTTCTTGGTGTTTTTCTTGAAATTCAGGTTTATTGCTTGTGTTTCAAGTGATAGAAGAAAAAAAGGCTTGATAGATGGTCATTGATCACAGTGACTGATGGGATGTCTTGGTGCCTTCCTTCTGTCTCATCCTTTACTGGTTGTTTAAGCGTCTATCTCATCATTTTGGCCATTTGTCCCCTTTAGTCTAACATTGTATGTGTGTGTGTGTGTGTGTGTTTATTTCCATGTTTAGTTGCATTTTTATGCCATTTTTACTTTTATTTATTATATTCACTTATCATTTGTCCCATAATGTATTTTTATGTTATTTGAATTCATTATTTAGATTATTTTGGTTTTTATGTGCTAATTGTTTTTTATTTCTTTGTGTACTTTTGTGAGCCATTATTTGTCAGATAGTTCTTATTCTTTCCCCTATTTTTATGATTGCATTTTTACTTATGAAATTATGCTTTTTTTGTTTATTTAATTTAGTTATTTTTGTAATTTATTATTTATTTTTGGATGTATTCAACATTTTGGGAATGTAATATGTAGTAAAAAAGAGATTTTTGGCATGTTAAAGAAAAATTCACTTAAAACATTTTATAGTTAATTAATTGGTCTTTATAAATAAAATGGACCAATGTCCAATTTTCACCCAAAAACCACAAAACCATAAAAAGAACTTTATAAATAAGCAGTAACTAATTAGACTTTATAAATAAGCATGAGGAAACCAATGTTTCAAATCCAACAAATTCCTCAATTTATGTATGCCATTTTATTTTCATTTTGGATTATTTACCTTTATAATAATTTAATTAGGATTATTATTTATTTATCAATATTATTTACCGCTTTCCAAAATACTTGATGTGTTTATTTATTTCCTTGTAATACATCGTGTGAAAAGGTAGGTAGTGGACTAATAATAAAAACCTAATTATAAGCAACACCTAATTGGGATGCAAGTAAGAGTGATGTCCAAAACACTAATCTCTGTTTGGGCATCAAAGGTGTAAAGATCCAAATTAGACCATAGAAGAATTCAAGGGCATTAACATATTATTAATGTCTAATTATAGTGATTAAGGTTAAATTAAAGTCTAATTAAACTACCCATCGAATTAAGAGACAAAGATGGTTGATGGGTAAATGCTAATTTTTCCATATAGGTTACTACGAGGTTAATTTAAAAGAGAGAAAGTTAGAATGGATCAAATTTAAAAGAAAGGAAATAAGTTTTGGGTAAAAATTGTGATTAGTAATTTGGTGGGTCAATTATAAAAATGAAAATTTCATGCAAAGACTAATATGTATTTTACCCACTATAATGTGATGGGGGCTTATTTTATCATTAAAAGGGTAGTGGAGTGTGAGTGGGAGACCCATGCCACTCATAACTCCCAAATTCTTCACATGAATGAGAAAGGTGATGTGGGTTATGTTCATTTCTTTCTCATATCTCTATGTCCGTATCTTTAGATTTGAAACTTTATCATTTTTAGGAACTGGATTTGGATGGCATGCTCTAGGAAGTTCATATTTTCTCTTTTCTCTTCTCTCTCAAAATTTAACTCCTTTATCTACAATCAAATCCCTAGCTTCTTACATATGCCTTCGGTAATGGAAGATCTTTGGCCTTGTTGATTTTAGTTAAGGAAATCGAAGGAGATGATATTTATAGTTGGCTTTGAGTAGTGAAAGAAAAAGGAGATCTTGGAAGAAGACTAAGGTTACAAAATAGGTTTGGGAACTTATTCTTCATGCATGTGTTTTTCCTTGAGTGAAATATGTGATTACAATATGATATGGATGCATTTTGATATAGTGTTATAGCTACAAAAGAGGAGATTTAGAGATTTACCCCTTGCATGTGTTGTTTGATAAAGTTTGGAAAAAAAAATTGTTTAAAGCTTGATTTGAGATTATTTTAAAGTGATGTTAATATATAACGGTTATAATATATGTATGAAATTATATTTGATGAGTAAATCGAAATAAAACATCAATCTTTGATGTTTAAATGGACATAAGTTTTAAAATTCTAGGTTTGGGTTCACTGGACCTAGTTGTATTCTTTTAGTAATATATTGAGTTTTAGAATAGATAATTAGATGATTCAAATTAGGTTTCAAAATAGACTTCCAGACAAAGATTTCAATAGAAGAAATTGTATTCTAATTCTGCTTCTAAATGGTACATAACCTAGCTTGAAAATCGGATAAGTGTGTAGTCCCACACTCATGAATAGTCTTCAGTATTTTGGGAATATTTTATTGTAAAAGACTCAAAATGAGATGATACAAAATTCTTGGAAAACTAGACATTGATGAATACAACTTTCATGAAGAAACTTTTGTCTAATAATGTATGCATAGTTTTCTATGAATTTTATAATTGGTGATAAAAACTATTTTTGGTATTATGAATTGTTATGGTTTTACTTAATTATCTTGAGTTATAGATGTGATATTAAGGTAATTCTTGATGTTTTGGAAATTATAAATATAGGAGATTAGTATTCTTATACTTTCATGTAAATAATTACAGAATAAACATGAATATTTTTGTAGGATAACTTGAACAAATGTAATGAGAATAAATTTTAGGAATCTTTACTAAAGAGAAACATATAAGCATCATGAACTAGTTGTTATAATTACAGTATAATTTGGGCTAGGAAGACTCAATTGAGTTAATTCTAATTTCATATTTTACATAAGAAACATACCTATAACTTTGTAGAGATACCTGGGGCTAAATATGCCTGTATGCTATCCAAATATTCACTTGAAATTGTAGTGAGCTATTATTCTCGATTCTGGAACAGAATGTGGAAAAAATGATATATCTCTTCGTATAGTGAACTAAATGCTATTAATTTTGATTTTGTAAAAACTAGACTTCTAAGCCTATACTTTTCATGAAGAAAGTAAAGCCTAATTCTGTCATTAAGCTTGTCTAATTTTAGCTTAATTTCGGACCTATACACAGCACTGTTAATAGGAACAATTTTTATTAAAGTGTAAATATCTTGAGTTCTAGAAGTGCTATTAAAATGATTTCTTATGTTCTAAAAATGGAAAACATAGGGGATCATGTTTGTTGAAGGACAATTTTGCTAAAAATGACATTTTCTAGGTCAAAAATGGCATATAAATTGCATTTGAAACTCTACCACTGTGCAAAATTCTAAAGGTAGAATTTTCAATATTTAGTGTTAAATCTATGTATACATGAAAATACACTGATTTACAATTAGCATGTAAAATAGTTGATTGAAGTGTTATGTATATACATGTATGTTCAAAAACATATGCATGGCTGGTTATGTGAAATTATGCTTATATATATATTTAATCAAATGATAGTGTATATTTTTATACAACTATTCAACTATGAAATTTATAATGAAATGTTAAAGCATTATAAATGAAATTTGATGCCATAGAATGTATATAGAGTTCAATAATTGAAGAAGAAAACATGAATATATATAAATACATATACATGAATGCTAGAAGTTGTGTATATGAACATATATAATTATCCATATGGATGCATATGATTTATATTACCTCAAAATTGAATGTGCATGTATATGTATGTTTAAAACATTAAAATATAAATGCTGATACCATCACGAATGAACATAATTAAGATGCTGAAATTAGATAGTAAATATATACATATATACCTAAACCATTATATGATTAGGAATATAACTAATTAATATCGATTTATTGGATTTACTAATAGATTATAGTATTAGATATCAACCTTGAAATGTAAATATGGATGATTAATTTTACTTGAAATAATTATGCTGATTGATTTTGCTTGTTATGTGAAATATGTTTAAGATTAATGATATAAAGCATGTTTTCATAGTGAATTGTATAAATACACAATTATATAATGATAGCATACATGTGTACATTTATCTCCATATAACTATAATTCCTATGAATGTGACATACGAGTATGATAGAAAAATGTGTAGAAAGATATACATACTCAATATATGACTCTAAACTTTACTGTATATCTTGACGTAATGGGAAATATTGGTATGTATGTATATAATAAATGAATATTGGAATTTAAGATAGCATGATGGTAAGTATCGTTATCACATACATGTGAATGAACTATATGCATTTGAATTGATTAAGAGTACAGCTTATTTATGCTTGTACATATTTGTGATATCATGTTCACATAAAGTCTATACATGAACATGTATATGAAACTCCGCATATAGTTGTACATATATACATAAATATATGTATGTGATTAGAAAGATAAATCAAAGGGATTTAATTGCCTGCATTGAGTCTAGCGTGTGGATAGATAGGCATGCCTATAAGGGTACCTTGTAGCTACTTCTGAATAGTTTTGACCTGTTTAGGTCCACTTGAAATTAAAAGTTACAGTGACCCTATTTGGGTTTGAAAGTTAGAGTTGATTTGAACAACCCCATTTGGGTTGTAGCCGACCCCGTTTAGGTCTACTTGATCGGTCCAAGTTATTTGTTTGACCCAGTTTGGGTCCAAGTTATTTGTTTGACCCTTTTGGGTTTATTGATTGTCATTTGGGACCTCTATATTGACCCCATTTATCCACTTCTTTAGAATAGTGCAGGCTTAATTACAAAGGTTAAGAAAAGTTTATTGATGAATTTAAAGTTTCATAAAGCATGAAAGTTCTTAATTGACTTCATACTATTTCAAGTGCAGAATTCATTTTATTGTAAATAGAATGTGCATCTACAAGAAGACCACATAGTAAAAATATGTAAGCAATATTATTAGCATAAAAAATACATGCTAGCTTTTTAAATGATGAACTTGCATTGTATTAATGCTTTGTTTACAATTTATGATTTATGAAGAAA
Source organism: Excoecaria agallocha (assembly GCA_037975025.1). Taxonomy (NCBI): domain Eukaryota; kingdom Viridiplantae; phylum Streptophyta; class Magnoliopsida; order Malpighiales; family Euphorbiaceae; genus Excoecaria; species Excoecaria agallocha. Next base: position 87,297,896 of record CM075807.1, read on the forward strand.
CTTATATTAGGGTAAAGGGTAGTATATTATTAAATGATCGCAATAATTGTCATAATTATATAAGCATAATCCATACTAAAGGTTATAAGAGTTATACTATAACACCCATTGTTTTTGAAATATTTTTCTTATGATTATATATATGTTTTCACAATGTTTATATGTGCACACCTATTAATGTTTATTTGTCATTATGATCTATTGTATGCAAATCTAAGACCTATGACCTTGGTATGTATGTATAGTCTAGTTATAATGTATAATTGATATACTTGATTGATAAGCTTCTTTTTAAGATTAAATATTATTCAATAAACTAATCATATGATAAAAAGTTATATTTAAGGCCAAAGGATGTTGGAGCTTACATTATTATACATGGTGAATAAAGCATCAATGTAAATGTTACCGTTGAATTTTATGATTTTCATAAGTTGATATGAATGTTGAATTTTATTCATTTATTGAAATAAATTATTATTATAATTGAGGCATGATGTGTGCATTATTGACGATCACTGTGAGTGGTCATTTGTCATGATTTTAGTTTCCCACTAAGTTTTATAGCTTAGCACGGGTGTTTCATCCGTGTAGGTTTTTGAGGTGATATCTGCTACAGGATGGCCAACTCAAGTCATCAATAGAGACTATTATAGACTTTTATTTTGGGCTCTTTGTATATAGTAAAGATCTTATGGTATTAGAGATATTGTATGTATATATGTTTATCATTTGTATTATTAAAAGAGATTTTAATGTATATCGTAAAGTTATGATAGTATAGCACTCATATATATTAAGTTGGAATATATGTTCTCTGTATAGTTGGTTTATGTTTAAGTTGCACTGTTAAACTTACGTAATGAGAAGAATAAAGTGATATCTATAGGTTAAAGGATAAGGGTGCTAAAAAAGGTTAGATTAACTTTAATAATGTTTTATTAGATGGCTATTTCATGATACCTACCTTTTAATCCCACTTAGACTCCTTCATAGATTGACCATCAATAATAGAATCAAGCCTAAAACCTTTTCTATTGTGAAGTAGCTAATTTTTAAAACTTATGAGCCTTGTCTAATCTTAGACCCTAAAAGCAGGCCTTTGAGAATCAAATTAAAATTGAGTAGGCTCCAACATGAGTCATGCCTATAGATAGGTACAAGTATAACCGGCTCCTGCACATTATGGTATAAGAGAATGGCAAGCATACCACTTACATGATCGTTGATGATTGCTTTTCCATTATTATATGCCCTTTAACAATGATGATAGCTTATGGTATAGATAATCCAAGCTCAGTAGATCTAGGCTTACTATAACAGTCTACAATAATTCCAAGAGGTAGACTACTGGCACATTTAAAGCAGTAGTGAAGACAAGGCCTATTGAAATAAAGGTTGAGTTTACCCTGCTTTATATTTCAGCCAACTTTTCTCTATTATTGGGACAACTTTAGTTCCATAAGTTAGGAGGGGTTCCTTATTCCCTGCATTAAATGGTCCAAATTCCACATGAGGGCGATGTAGTCACTATTAAGGTAGCAAAGGAGAATTCAATTTCTATGTTAGGCATAGCCAACCAACTATTCAATAGGTTTCACATAGAGGGGATTGGCACTGAGGAAAAAAAAGACTTTAGGAACCTTTATGTTATCAATATGGTGAAAAAAATGAGTTATCTGCTAGGTGTCGAATTAGGCAAGAACTCTCAAAGGCCCTACAAGTCCATTGCTCCTATTGGTCAAAAAGATAAGAGAGGGTCAATCTATTATGTGACAATGTTGAGAAAAAGGTTAATCCCAAGTGAGAAGGCATTCCTCATATCCTAGAAAGCTCTATGCTAACATTCGAGCAATATAAGTATTATGGGAAAGTTGAGCTTATGATGAAGGAAGGAAGAGTTGTTCCTAGGTTTGAGATTTTTAAGGATGTTTTTAATTGGTCAGCAGGAACTGTCAAGCCTGTATTGGGATTTTAGGATAAAGAAATTATGGTTAAGCTTGCTAATTTGAATTTGGATCATTTTGAGGAGGTGCTGACACCTGAGTTTCTAGTCATCAAGGCTAAAGGGAAAAACAAGATCATGCTTAAAGTGACAATCCCTAAGGATATACACATGTAATTGGCACTGGCAGAATAAAAAGATGAGGCATCCATTGCTACATCTGTTGTTCCTGACTTAGATATTGATTCTTTTAGTGATGTAATTTATATTCCAAAAGTATTTTTTGATTATGTACCTTTTGCTACTCAAGTTAATAAGATGAATAACTTCACTTATTTGTGTTATCTATCATTTGATTACATCATACATAATCATAATCATAATTCATTCGCATTTGACATTGATTCAACAAACACTACTCCATTTAATCTTAAAACTCAGGACAACCATAGAGAGTTCTTACTAAGATCTAATCTAAAGAAAGGATAAAATTAAGAGAATAGTAAGAAAATATTAAAAAGTATTCAGCTAGACCTATGAAGACGTGCTGAAGATTGATAAAGAAGTTCCAAAACATGCCCTTCCAACATACCTAGATAATAATCCAATCAAGCAGAAGCTCTGAAAGTAGTGAACCCCAAAACATGCCATTCCAACATACCTAGATAAGGTCACTATTGGATGCATCATCGGGAGGTTCTTTCTTAAACAAGTTACCTAAAGAAGCTTTTAATTTGTTAGAAGTGATGGCAATAAATGACTCTCAATGGACTACTCCTAGATCAGTTCCAAGGACACAAAGGGTGCATAATATAGATGAAGTGGAATTACTAAAGGCATAATTAGAGTTGTTTAAAAAGGATTTAAGTGGGTTGAAGGTGTAAAATGTAGCTTTAGTTGTTTAAGGAAGTGGGTCATATGAAAATGGGCCATGTGTTCAAGAAGGTAGAGTTGTAGGAGATGTGAATGTGGTAGGAGACTATTGTAAAAATGATCTTTATAAGAATACCTATAATCAAGGTTAGAGGAATCACCCAAATTTCTCTTATAAAGATGGAAATCAACATCCCTCATTATCTGAACCACAAATAAGAGCCCTTTTCAACTAAAATGTTTATCACAACCACAAACAAATCTTACCAACCTCAAGCAACCACTCATTACCAAGGTCAGAGTTTAAATCAGCCTCAACCTCAAGCATATCACCTATCGGGATATCAACCAAGACCACCTATGCAAGAGAAGAAGCCTAATCTTAAAGAAATGCTAACTAGTTTCATGAATAGTCAGTAGAAATTTGTGAATAATCAGCTACAATTTATGGCTAATCAAGAGATGAGGTGGAAATCGCAAGAATAGTATAATCAAAATCAAGATGCTTCCATGAGGAACCTAGGAATGCAATTAGGCCAGGTTGCAAACTTAATATATAATAGACAACCGAGGACCTTTCCTTCCAATATGGACTGAAATCCTAAGAAGGAGGCCAAGGCAATTATATTGAGAAGTGGCAAGGAGGTAGCATAAGGAGAAGAAAAAGGTAAGTCACATTCATCATCATCTAAATTTAAGGAGCCGATATGGAAGGTAAGTGACTCTAACCTTAGGGTAAAGGTAAATGTAGATGCTCCTACAATTGACAATGGTAAAAGTAGTGAACCCTAACATAGAGGATCTTGACATAAATAGGTTGCTATTTCCTGCTATAGCTAGAAAAGAAAAGAAAATTGAGCAATTAGCTAGGTTTTTAGAAATATTTAAGAAATTGCACATTAATTTACCTTTTGCTGAAGCCTTAGCTCACATGCCCAACTCACAAAAAAATGTAGTTCAATAATCATAAACAAGATGCAAAAATTGGAAAATCCAGGTAGCTTTACTTTACCCTGTGAAATTGGTGAAACTTTTATTTGAAATGCCTTGTTTGACTTAGGGGCCAGGATTGAATGTGATGCCATATTTGATGTGTATGAAACTCTATTTAAGTGATCTCAAAGAAATGTGAATAAGGATCCAGCTTGAGGATAGGTCAATGACAAAGCCAAGAGGGGTAATAGAGGATCTGCTAGTGAAGGTGGGAAAATTCATTTTCTCTGTGGACTTTGTAGTCATGGAAATGGATAAAAATAGGAAGGTCGCACTCTTTATGGGGAGGCCATTTTAGAATATAGTAAAAGCTTTGATAGATGTTCTTGTTCAAAAGGTCACCCTACAATTTAACAATAAAGAGTTAGTAGTGGATATGAACAAAGCTCAAAAGCATCCATCAAGTGATTTGGAGAAGTCAATCTATTTCATGGATAGAGTGGATGAATATGTAGAGGAAATTCAGGATAATTATTGCTAGGTGATCCATTGAATTTGAGTTTAATGCATTCTTTGCAAAATGAAAAGTTGAATGAAGTAGAAGAGGAATTGATAGCAGCATTAGAGAATGATGGTGAAGAGGAAGAATCAAAGCAAGAAGGGACTACTCCAAAAAAGGGAGATTCAAAATCTAAACTTAAACTCCTTCCTCCTCATTTAAAGTATGTATTTTTAGATCATGAAACAAATCCAGTAATGATCTCTTATGTGTTATCAGGTTTTGAAGATGAGATGTTGCTTGAAGTGCTAAAAAAGCATAAAAAAATGATTATATGGGAGACATCGGACCTAAAGTGTATCAACCCAAGTTACTTCACTCATCGAATTCTTATGGAGGAAGAATAAAAACTGATAGCTCAACCCCGAATGAGGCTCAATCCAGTAATACAGGAAGTCATCAAGAAAGACGTACTCAAACTACTTGATTCAGGTATAATTTTCCCAATCTCCGATAGTAAGTGGGTTAGTCCCATGTAATGTGATCCTAAGAAGGGGGAATGACAATGACTAGGAATGAGCTTGATAAACTCATTCTAACTCGTATAGTTATAGGTTGGAGATTATACATAGATTATAGGTGACTGAACATTGCCACTAGAAAATATCATCTCCCATTATCATTTATTGATCAAATGTTAGAAAGGCTAGCAGGGAATAGGTTCTATTGTTTCTTAGATAGGTATTTGGGATATTTGAAAATCCCCATTGCCCCTGAAAATTAGGAGAAAATGACCTTTACCTGCCCTTATGGCATATTGCCTATAGGAGAATACCCTTTGGACTATGTAATGCACCGGCTACATTTCAGCGGTGCATGATGGCAATTTTCTGTGACTTTATAGAGAAATTTATGAAGGTCTTCATGATGATTTTACCATTTATGGCTGAGATTTTGAGAGCTATTTAAAGCATCTTGATTTGGTGCTAGAAAGGTGTGAGAAAACAAACTTAATATTAAATTGAGAAAAGTGCCATTTTATGGTGAGGGAATGTATAGTGCTAGGGTATAAAATTTTAAAGAGGGGAATATAGGTGGAAAAAGCCAAGGTAGAAGCCATAAAAAAATTTCCACCCTTAACCAGTATTAAGGGAGTTAGGAGCTTCTTAGGGCATGCGGGTTTCTACTACAAATTTATCAAAGACTTTTCAAAAATTACAAAATCCTTGTTTAATTTGCTTATGAAAGATGCCCCTTTTGAATTTACCAGTAAATGTTTATTAGCATTTAAAATGTTAAAGAAAAGGTTTATTTCCACCCCGATGATTATATCTCCAGATTGGAATATTCCCTTTGAACTAATTTGTGATGCAAGTGATTTTATACCAGGAGTTGTACTCAAACAAAAGCGAAAGAAGGTGTTCTACGCAATTTATTATGCGAGCTACACCTTGATAGGAGCCCAAGTTAACTACCCCATAATCGAGAAGGAACTTTTCACAATTATCTTTGACTTCGAGAAGTTTAGGCTGTATTTGTTAGGGGCAACATTGTGGTGTGGTCTAACCATACGACATTAAGACATCTCTTTTCCAATAAGGAGTTAAAGCCAAGGTTGATAAGATAGGTGCTCCTTTTGTATGAGTTTAACCTAGAAATTAAAGATAAACAGGGGCTAAAGAATATTGTGGTGAATCACTTGTCTAGATTGGAGCACGATCATGTTGAAAAAGGGGAGATTTTAGACCTATTCCCTAATAAGCGTATATTTGCTTTATTTGTGTGTGAGGTTACCTCTCCTTGGTTTAATAATTTAGCTAATTATCTTATAGGCAGATACATGTCGAGAGAATACAAATGGTAACAAGGAAGAAGTTAAAGGCCATCGTGAAACACTATATTTGTGATGATCTTTATCTTTTCTACCTGTACGCTAATCAAGTGTTGAGAATGTACATTCTGAATGAAGTGCAAGGGGAGATTATCAAAGCATGTCATAGTGGAGAAGCTAGTAGACATCACAAACCTAATGAAATTGTATCCAAAATTCTTTCCTCTAAATTTTATTGGCCCAACTTATTTAATGATTTGAAAATGTTTATTCATTCTTATGATTGTTGTCAAATGATGGATAATATATCTAGGAGAGATGAGATGCCTTTAACCAATGTGCTTAAGGTAGAGCTATTTGATTTGTGGGGGGTAGATTTTTTGGGGTCTTTTTCAATTTTCTATGGGCTTTAGTATATCCCAATGGCACTAGATTATGTAAGAAAATAGGTAGAAGCTATGGTCACTAGGACTTACGATACCAAAGTTGTGCTAGAGTTTTTAAGAAAAAATATATTCAACCGATATAGAGCCCCAAGAGCCATTGTTAGCGATGGTGGTAAACATTTTGTTAACCACCAATTCAAAGCTTTTTGTAAAAAGTTTGGAGTGGGATATAAAGTTACTATCTCTTATCATGCCCAAGCCAATAGACAAGTTGAGGTGTCTAACCAGAAATTGAAAGCCATTTTAGAGAAAATAGGCAGTATGTCTAGAAATGATTGGTACCTTAAGCTAGATGAAGTTTTATGGGCATATAAGCCAGCATTTAAAATACCTATACGAATGTCACCCTTTAGGTTGGTCTTTGGCAAGTCCAACTACCTACCAGTTGAACTTGAACATAAGGCTTATTGGGTAACAAAATTCTTGAATCTTGATCTTGATCTTGAAAGTGCTAGAAAATATAGAGCATTATAGCTGAACAAGTTGGAGGAACATAGGTTTTAGGCATACAACCATGCTATGTAGTAAAAAGATAATACTAAAAAGTGGCATGATCGCAGGTTGATCAAGAATGAATTTATGCCCGGGATAAAGATGCTCCTTTATGATAGCAGGCTGAGATTATTTCCTAAGAAGTTGAAATTAAGGTGGAAAAGACCATTCGAAGTTGTTGGAGTTGATAAATTTGAAGTATTGACATTGAAGCACCTGAGGGATGAGAAAGAGTTCAACGTGAATGGACATCATGTGAAGCCCTATTTTTAATCAACATTTGATGATGCTTCAGTGATTATCACCCTCAAGGACCCTTGACGGTATTTAAAAGTCCAGCTATATACTTGATAAATGTAGAACTACCTCTAAACCTTTAATCTTATGAAAGCTTTTGTTTTGTTTTGTGTTTAGGAGAGTGAATCAAGGGAATGTGAGTTTTAAGTGATTTTTATTTATGTTTTAGCTTGTCTGAGTAGGGTGGGAAGCTTTGTTTAATGGACAAAAAGAGTTAAGAGAAAATAAAATTTTTGGTGAAGATTTTAGAGGGTTACGGCTATCAGGATTTTGGTAATGACCATGACATAGGTCATTATTTTCTTCTGGATCTCAAAGCATTTTAGGTCACGATTGGCACATTTTATCTGATAACCATTAGTCCAATTTTTTTTAGTCCAGTAGCAAAGTGCACATTATCTCATGATCATTAGAATTTTTCTAATGACAGTGACCTTACCCCTCTTTCAGTCCAGTAGACAAACTTAAGGTATATCACAGACAATAGGTTTTACCTACTTACCGTGACTATTTGAAAAAAAAGTTTTAAACCCTAACTTCAAAACACTGCTATTTTGTTTCATCTTTTCCTTTTTATTCTCTTCTTTTCACCCCTTTTTCTTTCTTTTTCATTCTTTCCTCTTATTCTCTCTCTCGACAACTCTTCTCTACCGTTTCCTATAGCCGCTAGCAGGTAAGTCATCTTCATCTTCTTTTTCATTTTTCTTTTTCTTTTTCTTTTTCTTTTTCATTTTTCTTTTTCTTCTTCATTTCTCATTTTTCTTCCTCTTATTTCCTTGTCTTCTTCTTCTTTGTTTTTTCTTTTGTTTATCTTTTGTAAGTTAATTTTTAGTTTTGCTTAGTGTTGTGTGTTTATTTTGTTTGTCTTTTTGTTTTGTGAATTTTTTCTTCTATTTTTATGGTATTTTTTCTCAAAATTTCTCTTCTAATCTATCTCTTATTTCTTTACTTTTGTTTGTGTTTTCTTATTTTCCTCTATTATGTTGTAGTTTGATTTTGAGTTGCGAGTTCATCAACAAGTAAGTACTAATATCTTTTTCTCTATTTCGATATCTTAGTTCTTTTTCTTTGTTTGAATTTTTTTATAAGGGTTTTTTAATTAGATCTTGATTTTTTTATGGCACACCAAGTAAGTGTTCTCCATTCATCGATATTTGCATAGTTAAGTTTATTTCTATTTTTATTTTCTTTGTTGTTTGGATCGATTTTGTGAAATGAAAGAGATTGATAGGTTAGTTGGAGAAACCCTTACCTCTTTATCAACTTTATTTTTCTATTCTTTTAATTTTTGCAATTTATGTTTGATTTTAGGATTTATGTTGCTTGTTAACTCTCATTAGCTTGTGCTTATTTTTATTTAGATTAATTTTTTATGCCTTTTTCTTTTCTTTATAGTCTTCATAAGGGAATTTCTTCATTATCTTTACTGTTAAACATAAAATGGGACAATCATAAATCTATAGTTGCTTGGAGTTTTTGTTTTGTTATTGAAAGTAGTTAAGTTGATGGAAAAGCATGAGTTGGAGTAGTCCTGATGTAAGTTACAAGTGTTGGTCATGCATATATTTTTTTACAAATGTCACAGTTTTAAATTAACTTGCTGAAAGTGATGAAACCTAGATTTTTGAATCATAATTCTTAGTGTTTTAATCTTTGAGGCATAGTCAAGTTGTATGGCTTATGTTAGTGTAAGCCCTAGCCCCAATACATTGTTGTAAAAAACACTTAAGTTAATAAATGAGGCATTTGTTTTATCTATTATATTCCTGTGCATATCAAATGATAGAATTATCTAAGAATGTTGTTTCAGTTTAAGTTATCATGTGTGAAGCACATGGTTGTAAGACCTCGAAATAAATTGAGTCTTCAATCTAAATATCCCTAGTCGGTCATTGTTATGGGAATAACAAATGAATTAAGACTAGTATGCTCTCTCTGATAAGTTGAGTTTTGTCTTACGGATCATATGGACTAAAGTGTCAATCAGAGATCATAGATACATGTTTAGAGCATGGTGTCTGGATTCGATTCGTTCATGAGAGTACTACATGGTACAAGTCATAAGTGTTTCTCATGTGCAAGTTTTGCATCGGAGTTCTTAGACCTTAATTCTCTATAACACTCCTTATGAATTACTGTGTACTTTGACATACACCTAACGTACTCATAATAGAGTGACAAGTATGGGTATGCTTGGGTATGCACTGATTCATGGTAGAGAGCATGAGAGAAGTAAAGGGATTACCCCTCTTGATAAGAGAGAAAATATCATCGGCCACTTGATCAGTGAACTAAGAAGTGTATGGCCATACCGAGATGAAATAATGAGTAATCATTATTTATCTGAGAGTTCAGTGTCATTGGAATATCAAGAAAGGAATTAGTATATATAAGGATGACTAGTTCCATGCCTTATATTAATTCTGATATTTATGGGTAAGGGACTATGCAAAATGGCATTAGGTCACTAAATGCCATTTGCATTTTCATTTAATTTGGAATGCTATAATATCTTGCTAGAGAATATATATTGCCGTTGAATGATTTATTAATTCATTACCAATATTAAATGGACATATAGGACCGTACACAAAGCATTGTGCTTAAAATATTTAAAATAGAGTATTGGGCATTAATTTGAGCTTTTAATTAAAGTCAAATTAATGTATGTAATGGGCATTATAATTGCTATATGGACCTTGGTCCATGAGAGAGAGATTTTTGGCATGTACTAGGTTTATTTCAATTAATTAATTATCTATGTATAATTAAGGTAATTGAGTTTGAATTCGGAATAGTATTTGAATCAATTAGCAACACTTAAATAGGGATTGTTGTGGCCAAATTCAAGCTAGTTTCCTAGTTGAATTCGGCACATGTTAAATCCTAAACAAGTGATGCATTTTGATTAAATGACTAATGCCATTTGAATTTGAATTCTAATAGAATTTGGATAAGTTATATCCTTTAATTAGGAAGTGATGGAGGCTAAAATTACTACTTAATTATAGTAGATTTCGGCATTCACACTTGACCTAAACAAGGAATATATATTAATGTATTAAAAAGGAAATTAAGGGCTTGTTGTTGTTTGCTCTTTCACTCTCTCATTATCGATTTCAACAAGAGCAAGAATTATTTCTTCCTCTCTTGTATTTTTGGGCGGCAATTGAAACCTAATAGAAGAACAAGATTAGATCTTGTGTCTTCATACCATACCCATTGCCGAATACAAACGATAGAGCTAGCACTGTTGTTTTTAAGACATCTTTGCAAGTGTGTGTGAGAGCATAGAGTGGTGTGGCATAAAGGCTGCTACTATGGCATTGGTTTTCGAGATCGTAAGTATATAAGTCTATCTTATATATTGTCCATAGCAAAATCAAGTTTTAAGAGCATCCAAGGTTGTAAGTTTTTCAAAAACCCTAAAATTGCATGTTTCGATTCTATTTTGTATATTGCATGGCATGAATGATCAAATTTTTATTTTTTTGCTGCATGATCTTCATGTTTATGCTATGTGATATCAGATCTGGTTCATGCTTATTTTAATTCTTTAAATGCATTACATCTTGAATCAAAATCGTTCGTTGCATAAAACCGCAATGTTGAAATTTTCTGTTTTGAGTTTTTTGCATTGTTTTAGTGTAAAAATGATTTTAAATGATTAGTTAGGTATTACAATTATTATTACATATTTATATACTATCATAAGATGTTCTTAGAGCTGTTCATGGTTGGATTTAATTATATATACCTGATTGTACATGTTAATCCTAAATTAGGTGCTAGTTTGCATGATATGTGATTGTTAACAACTAGTTTCTCAAAATTAAATGTAAAAACGTGTTTGGCATGTTTGTAAGTAATTTTTAAATATTAATAACAGGTCTGGACATATTTTGAAAATAGTTTTAATTCTGGTCCATGAAAATTTAATTGATTAATTTACAAATCACTTAAAACAATTACTATTTGTATTTGTTGCATGTTTAATCAACATTGTTTGTTTTGTTTTGATTAAAATGTCAAAAAAACATTTAGATCAGATCTGAATAGAACCTTAACTCAATGTTTATGACCTTATTTAAGTTATTAAATGGCTCATAAAATCATTTTAAGTGTTTGTGCATCGTTTGTGGCATTATGTGAGCATTAAACAACTAGTTTCATGTTGTTTGTTTGTTTTGTTGCTAATGTCATGTATGATACATGTTCTTCATGAATTTTTATGTTTTAATTCATGTTGGTTCATATTATTCATATTTTTAATGTTTATGGGTTGTATGACATAATATTAAAAATGACAAAATTGGAAATTATACTAGAGTTGATTTATGGTACAAATCTAACAAGTTTGTGTTTTGGGTTTTTAAGAGAACTCATTCAATAAGAGGATTTAATCCATTGGGCTTCAGCCCATGCCCATCACGGGGCCTTCTCTTAAAAGTTAAAGTACACAATTTTCATTAATGGGCTTAGCTTAATTTATTAAAATTGGACTTTGCTTTATCCATGAATGTTATATATATTTGTTTGCTTGTTTTGTGTGATGAATGAATATGCATAGTGAATTCATGGGCCCTGGGTTATGTAATTAAATATGGCTTGCATGCCATTATGGATTATTGTAAAAGTTTCAGTTATTTCTTAGTATAGAATTTATTTGAAGACTTTGTAAATCAAGACGAAGCCCAACTTGAAGATTCTTATGTAATAGTATAGTATAGAATCCTAGTTGAAGATTTTTGGGCCCATGTTTGTCATGTTTTACTTTATACAATTATATATATGCATGTTATGAATGGATGACAAAGCGTATACCATATAATCCATAATAAAATGAATTCCTAAAATAGTAAGTCACAAGGTTGCCTTCCTAATTCAAAACATGTCAAGGCATCAATCATCGGTCACGTAGACTAGGAGTCCTAAATGCACCCGATTATCTTTGTGAGGCATGGGTTGTGAATGTAGGTTAGACTTAAAATAAAAAGGGATGCCCGAACCTAAGCAACTAATAAATGGGTTAGTGCTATAACATCTTAAGATGTTAGCCTATTTGATCCAAGAGTCATGTATGGGACATGATTGGAGTTTTCCTACCTAAGTAACTTAACTTGTTAGGTGTACAAACTCAGCTTGACTAATGAGTTGTTGTGAAAAATGGATCTTGGCCCACATTAAATCACTAACGTGAATTATTTAAAGGGATATTAATTCAGTTTGTGGGATTATAATAAGACCTCATTTAATCTTGCTAAATTTTATTATTGTATATTGAAAAATGGTTTCTTCAAACAACAACTTTTCATTGTGATTGGTCCTGAAAAAGGACAAACTGAATGGCATTGATTTCATAGACTAGCCTCGAAACTTGAGAATAGTTCTTGAGCAAGAGAAAATTTTGTATGTTTTGGATGCACCCTTGCCTGAGGAACCTACTAGGAATTTCTCTGCAGTTCAAAAGGAAAATTTTGAGACTAAGAAGAGTGATTCCAATGATGTGACCTGTTTGATGCTAGCCACTATGATGCCCAATTTGCAAAAGCAATTCATGGACCAAAAGGCCTATGCAATCATGGTGCACCTCAAGGAGATGTTCGAAGAACAAGCTCATCATGAGAGGTTCGTGACAACAAAGGCCTTAATTTCTTGTAAGATGGCTGCGGGTACTCCTGTTAGTACCCATGTACTCAAGATTAAAGGGTATCTTGATACTCTTGAGAAGCTTGAGGTACAAGTTCTAAAGGAATTGGCCACTGACTTGATCTTAGGTTCTTTGACTGATGATTATGATCTATTTGTTATGAATTATAACATGCATGCAATGAAAAAGACAGTCACCGAGCTTCATGGGATGCTTAAGATTACTAAAGAGAACATTCGAAAGACTAATCTCATACTTATGGTTCATGGGGGCAATAAAACCCAAGAATGACCAGGCACGGCCTAAGTCTAGTGGGAGTGCACCTCAGGCCTAACCCAAGCCCAAGGCATAAAAGCTCAAAGAGAGTGAGAGCATGTGCTTCCGTTGCAACAAGTTAAGGCATTGGAGGAAGAATTATGCTCTCTTTAACGAAAAACAAAAGAAGAATGAAGCTAAGGTGTCCAGTTTTAGTATTTTTGTTGTTGAAATTAACCTTTCTATTTTTACAACTTGGGTATTGGATATGGGTTATGGTTCTCACATTTATTCAAATGTGTCGGGGCTAAGAAATAGGCTGTTACTTGGGAAGAATGAAGTGGACCTCTGTGTGGGGAATGGAGCACGATTTGCAGCCATAGAGATAGGCGACTATCAACTCACTTTACCTTCTGGACTTTTTTTAGATTTAAAAAAATTGTTATTATGTGCCTGCTATGAATAGAAACATTATTTCAGTTTCATGTTTGGATATGGATGGATTTGACTTTGTTATTAATAATGAAAATATTCATATTCATCGCCAAGGCATTTTGTATGGCAATGCTATGTTACAAAATGGCCTTTATATCCTTGATCTACAAAACAAAGAGTCCATATACAACATTAATACAAAGAGGGTTAAATCAAATGAATTGAACCCTACTTACTTCTAGCATTGTCGTTTAGGACATGCAAATGAAAAACACATTTCAAGACTCCACAAATCTGGAGTGCTTGGGTCATTTGATTTGAAATCTTATGACATATGCAAGCCCTGTTTGCATGAAAAGATGACAAAGAGTCCTTTTAACAAGACAGGTGAGAGGAATAGTGACTTATTGGGACTAATACACACTGATGTATGTGGACCATTAAGTACACAGGCTAGAGGTGGTTTTAGTTACTTCGTGACATTCACAGATGACTTCAGTAGATATGGCTACGTCTATCTAATGAAGTATAAGTTTGAAACTTTTGAAAAATTCAAAGAGTTTAAGAACGAAGTAGAAAACCAACTTTACAAAAGTATAAAAACCATTCGATCAAATCGAGGTGGCGAATACTTAAGCGAAGAGTTTGATAGTCATCTGAAGAAGTGTGGAATTATTTCACAGCTCACTCCTCCTAGAACACTATAATGGAATGGCATGTCCAAGAGGAGAAATCGAACTCTATTAGAATGGTTCGATTAATGATGAGTCAAGCTAATCTTCCTGTCTCTTTTTGGGGTTATACATTAGAAACTACTACGTTTCTACTAAACTGTACTCTAACTAAAGTAATTGAGAAGACACCATACGAGGTATGGACTGAAAAAGAATCCAATATGTCATTTCTCAGGATTTGGGGCTGTGAAACACATGTTAAGAAATTAACATCTGACAAACTAGAGTCCAAATCTATTGTCCACTTATTTGTGGGTTATCCCAAAGAAACAAAGGGATACTACTTTTACTCACAAGCCGAGAACAAAGTGTTTGTTGCTCGCAAGGCTATTTTATTGGAAAAGAAATTCCTTCTCAAGAAAGACAGTGGGAGTAAAGTAGAACTTGGAGAAATTTAAGTGTCTCAAACTCCTGTAGAGGATGAGTTGGAAATGGTATCAAGTTCACAACCAGTTGTGGAATAAGAATCCATTACATAAAAACCTAGAAGGTCTGGTAGGGTACATCGGGAGATTAAGATATATGGATTTCTAATCACCGATAGTGACACTATTGAGTTTGTGGATCGTGAGGATCCAACTACCTATCGAGAAGTAATTGAGAGCCCTGACTCAGAAAATTGGCTTGGAGCCATGAAATTTGAGATGCAGTCAATGTACGATAACTAGGTTTGGACCTTGGTTGATCCACCGAAAGGTGCTAAGGTAATTGAATGCAAGTGGCTATTTAAACTCAAAGCTGATAAGACCTACACAGGTAGACTATTAACAAAAAGTTTTCGGAAAACTCATGGTGTAGACTATGATGAGACCTTTTTGCCTGTAGTCATGCTCAAGTCCATTAGGATATTGCTTTCCATAGCTGCATATCATGACTATGAGATATGGCAAATGGATGTCAAAATTGCTTTCCTCAATGGAAATCAACTTGAGGATATGTATATGACATAGCCTAAAGGTTTTGTAAATCCCAATCATCCTAAAAGGTTTGCAAGCTTTAAAATACATTTATGGATTAAAGAAAGCATCCCAGAGTTGGAATCTCCGTTTTGATGAAGCAGTTAAAGAATTTGACATCATAAAAAATGAAGATGAGCCTTGTGTGTACAAGAAGGTTAGTGGGAGCATAATAGTATTTCTAGTCCTATATGTGGACGACATCCTTCTCATTAGGAATGACATTCCAACATTGCAAAAGGTTAAGCAATGGCTGGGGAAGTGTTTCCCAAGGAAAGACTTAGGTGAAGCCTAGACAATACTTAGTATTCAGATCTATAGAGATAGATCACATCAGATTTTGGGAATAAGTCAAGAAAAGTACATAGACAAAGTACTAAAGCATTTTAGTATGGGAGACTCAAAGATAGGGTACATACCTTTGGCTTTGGGAGTTCTTTTGACTAAAGAATAGTGTTCTCAAACTAAAGAAGAGAGGGACAACATGAGTAGAATTCCATATGTATCTGCTGTTGGATCTATCATGTATGCTATGTTATGTACTACGTTGGATGTTGCTCATGTACTGAGTATAACTAGTAGGTTTCAGCAAGACCTAGAGAGAAGCACTGGTCTGCTGTAAAAGGGATTCTTAAGTACCTACGAAGGACTAAGGATCACTTCTTGGTGTATGGTGGTCAAGAAGAGCTTGTCATATAAGGTTATGTCGATGTTGCTTTTCAGATCAACACTTAGGAATTAAGATCCTAATCTGGTTTTGTTTTTGTTTTGAATGGTGGTGTTGTCAGCTAAAGAAGCTCGAAGCAAGAAACCATTGTCGACTCAACTACAGAATCTGAGTATATTGCAATGAGTGAGGCTGTAAAAGAGGCTGTTCGAATTAGAAAATTTCATTTCAGGATTAGGAATGGTCCCAAGCATCCTGGATCAATTAGATATTTTCTGTGACAACAACGGGGCCATCGCATAGGCAAAGGAGCCCTAGTCACACCAAAAATCCAAACACATTCTCAGGAGGTACCACCTGATCAGAGAGATCATTGACCATGGGGACGTCAAGATTAACATGTATATAAGTCTATCTTATATATTGGCCATAGCAAAATCAAGTTTTCAGAGCATCCAAGGTTGTAAGTTTTTCAAAAATCCTAAAATTGCATGTTTTGATTCTATGTTATTTATTGCGTGGCATGAATGATCAAATTTTTATTTTTTCGCTGCGTGATCTTCATGTTTATCCTATGTGATATCCCTTCATCTTATTCATATCTATGACTCTTACTCTATGTCATCACTTGGTGCTATGCTAATAGCTAGGGTAGGACTATTTTAATTAGGAGAAATCATGAATTGTTATAAGGTTGCTTTTGCCTATTGTATCACCCTTCATTTGTTTAGCTAGTTAATGCATGTTTATGCACATCTTTGTTATCATTTTTGCCAAGATACATTTTTGCTTGCTTCACATCAATCATTTTTCTTAAACTTCACTTATGTTACATCAAGATATATCGAGATAACTTATTTTGTGCCATGCATTCATATTTAAATCAACATTTTTGCATAAGTATCGTTAATAGGGTATAAACTTGGCAATTGAACTTAGAACCTTGAGCTTCACATTTTAATTTTTCTTTTTATGTTTGTTGTATCTCCCATTTCTGGTTGAGTAAATTGAGAATGACTGTTATCATTTGATGCTAAAAACACACCCATATTTGTATTAGTTTAATCAGTAATCCCTATGGTTGTTTAATTCAGAATATCATTTTGCTAGCCTAAATTGCCAGTTTAATTTGAATTGTTTAAATTGCCCTTGTTTTCTATCTCCTTTACTGGTGCCCTATCAAATTTTAATTATACTGCATTTTATCTTAGCACTACTCATATGCTTATTGTGATTCATTTACAATGTTTGACTAGGTTAACTTTGCTCTTTTGATGTTGACAGCGGCACCTAAGCGATATTGTGTTCCAATTCCTTCATTATCTCAACCCCAAGCTATTTTACCTATCTCTAGCCAACCTCTACCACTAAATGACTAGGCAGAGCCTAGTCAGCCACCCTATCAGATCCTATTTAAAGAAAAAATAAGAAAAAATCTAATGAGCCTACAATGCCAAAAAAGGTTGCTGAGAATGCTTGCACAACTTACAAAATTCTATCCAACTACTAGTATTTACCTTCAGCATATCTAGATGTGAGTTTGTTGGAGAAGTTAGGGATTAAAGATAAGATAGAAAACCATATTGTAGCCATTGGATGGTAGAATTTTTTTCTCTATAGTGAGCTGGTGTATCCTCACTTGACCATAGATTTTTTGGTGACTGTCAAGTTTCATTTTGGGCATGGTAACTTTTTTGACATTGTCTCTTTCTATTTAGAGGGGAAGCACTATGAACAGACTTTAGTGGAAGTTACTAAGCTTCCCTATTGATTGTAACACCCCATAATTTTTATTTTTCATGCATGGTAGATTTTTGGATATGAAAAATAACCTTAGGGTAATTTTTGGTGAAATCAAGATAGAATAACACTATAAAACATAGAGGTATAAAAAGGTTAAACGTGCTAAGGCCGGGGTAATCCTAGGATCAGTGATCCGACGAGCAGCTTAACCTAACACCATAAGATGAAAATAGATGTTAAATGGAGTATAATGTTACAATTTGAAGCAAAATTGAGCTTAAATAGGTCTTTAAATCATATTGAGAAGTTTTACCCCATACCACAAAAAAGTTTGACCACAACTTTGATCGGATCTTAGAGGGGTCTAACGACCTTTAAAAATTATTTCAATGACATAGATATGTTAGGAATATCATAAAAACACCTAAGAAATTGAAAAATAATTTTTTCGACAGTCCCAAAATCTTTTGATTTTTGACTGGCTAATTTTTCGCTGATGCTGTAAATGTATCAAAATGATGTTAAAATCACTTGAAACTTTAACCATGAGCTACTATATATGTAATTGCACTCAAGGAAAAATTTCATGGTATTCTGATAGTGGAACATTATTTTCATAAAAATAGCCAAAAATGGTTAAAAACCAAAATTAAATTAATTGGAGGGCTTAACTGTCATATTAAATTAAGCCAAGGGCATTTTTGTCCATTTAAAATCATGTTAAATCTGCTGTAAATCCATCATACTTAAGAGAGGTAAAAAAACTTATTAGGAGGTGACAAGTGGCTTAAAATTTAGCCATTAGATTAAATAGTTAGGAAAAGAATTTAGACCATTGGATTGGGAAAATTTTGGGTAGCATAGAGAGGTCTAGAATCCCCTACATTTCTATCCAAAACTCTGCCAGTTTCTCCCCTTTATCCAACAAAAATTGTTCATCCCTTTTATTTTAGGTTTCCATAATTTTTCTTCCATTTCTCTTTCCTCTCTCCATAACTTAAGCTCAAATATCATCTAAGTACACTTCAAGACTTCCTATTCACTCTAGAAATTAATTTACAGCAAGAAAAGGCTTTGAATTGGAGTAATTCATATGGAAAGGAATCACACATATTAGGTAAAGTATATAGTTTTTGTGAGATTTAGTTAGAAATTTTTGTATATTTTGATAGAGCATCTTAAATATGATTATTAGGTAGTAATTAAAAGCTAGAAAATTGAATAAAATCTCATGAATTCCTCCCTTTTAAATTTGGCCACAAGGTGAAGAAAAAGGAAAAGAAATGAACAAAGAGGAAGAAAGCAAAGGAGAAGAAGAATAGAGGAATTCAAGCCTAAATAAGGTTAGCGGATACTAAATCTACACCTACTTTCATTTATATATTAATTTCTCTATAGATTATACATTATGTAACTATAAAATTTGATGAAACAATTGAAATTAAATTAAGAGAAGTATAGAGCATGATGAATTATGGTGAAACAAATTTAGATTATATTAAAAACAATTGATTAGGGAGAAATGTTGATGTGGCCAAATGGTAATGTAAGGATAATACTATGAAAAATTATTAATTAATGAGGGATTAAATGTAATTCTAGCCTTAGAACAATAAATTGATAACTTTAGATCGACTAGACATGAAAATAATATACATATATCAAATTGGATATGATACATAATGGTGAACAATGAGGAAATAAAAAGATAATGAGAAAAAATGTACATTAATGAGCATATACATATATAAATTAATGTTAGTAAGGTAAATGATATAAAAAGAAGAAAGAAAAAACATGGTATGGTGATGGTATAGTGATGGCCGAATGGAATTCATATGGTGAATGCTTGGTTTAATTTATATTTATGTGTTATATATTATGTATTTGTAAAATTATGTGTGCAAATAGTAAAATTTCATAAGTATGACAATCAATAATTGAATACATAATGATATGCTTAAATAATTAAAGTTTAAATGTAATCCAACGTGTGACATTAAGCTACCTTTAGTATTTAGTGGCTAATCAAGGACATTAGGATATAATGGCTAGCCATAGGGACTTTATATTGTGGTAAAATTAGACAGACAAATAGAATATTCAGATAGTCAATTAGTATAGAGGCCTTACAATTACAGATAGTCAGACAGATTATTCAGACAGTTTTCATCCCGTATATCCGATTCGAGGATTTACACTATCTACTACTAGTGGCATTTTGGTAGTTGTGTAAGAAAACTGAATTTAAATAGCAAGTATAATGTAAAAGATAGTAAAAATGCAATTAAATTTAAAAAAAGGTGAAAAATAAAATAAATAAGTTTAATAGGGGTAAAAATGTAATTACGCGATAAATTATGGACAAGATGGTAATTAAATATAAAATGAGTGAATAAAATGATTAAAATTTTCAATTAGTGCAATAAAGGCAAAAGTGTAATTAATAAAAAGTTCAAGGACTAAAATAAAAATTTCTACTAAAGGAAGAATTTCAAGGATTAAAATGTAATTTTTATAATTAAATTATATTAAAAGTTAAAAAAATCAACCTAATCAATTTTGGAGTTAAATTGACTAGAAATTAGAAAAATCAAACAAAAGGTCAGATTTGGTCAACATTAAGGAAAAAGACAAACTTAGGGCTATAATGGTAATTTCGCAACCGAACAGAGAAATTCATGAAATTAAACAAGGAAAAAGATTTTTGGAATAATCAAATAAGAAATTGGGTAAATAAAGAATAAATTTGGAATTTAATTAGAGATGGCAATTTATTAAAATAATAGTGAATAAATTAATTGAAGTCTACAAAATGAATTAAATGAAATTTTGAGTAGTAGTATCCACCACTAGGCAACACGATTGCTTAGCTCGTGGTTTATTGAAAGTGTGCAAGGATAGGTACTTTGTAGCACCCCTCATGCAAATACCCTATTTTCACATGTATCATGAATACTATTAATCATGCTCATACTGTTTCATATACTAATACTTGTGCCACCTGTCTGTTCCTATTTTTCATTTCATGCTTAGTATCATGCATACTAACTATATGGATATTACTTCATGCATATCACATGCACACATGTTCTTTCGTAGCTTTACTACTAGTGAGTTACATTATCCCACATAGGTTATATACATATCAAAATATGACTGGCCATTATACAAAACATATGATAGCTGTATTACAAAAAAAATATCCTACATCAAGGTTATAAGTCGATGGTTGGCCCTTCCTGATGCAGAGAACGTCCCTGAGCAAAAGTCTTTCTAGAAGGTACCTACACGGATAAACAACCCGTGCTAAGCTATAAAGCTTAGTGGGGAATATCTACAGATGGATGGCCATACACAAGGCCATCAAAACATACATATACAATATGTTCATATACTATAATCAACATGTCCAACATAACATGGCAACAATAACATATACTTTAAAGCATAAGCATATTCTCATGTACATAAGCATTGTACCCAAGAGAGAGAGAAACACATATTTCTTTTTCATAATTCATATAGATGGCAATATTCCATGTGAACATATTCAATTAAAGCATAACTCTTGTGGTAAACCAACAATATAAGCCACATATCAATCTTTAGTCAAATAACTTTAACTGTTTACTTTTGATCATTACTATGAATAACGTTTAGCCTGCCTTAGCTTTATCAGTGGATGCGGGAACTATGGATACACAATGGTATCAAATGAGGGATATCCGAAGATATCGAATCTATAGACCCAAACGGGGCCAACTGTACTATGGACCGGTCAAGCATACCCAAACGGGGTAGCCTATCAACCCAAACGGGGTTGATCATGATCCAAACGGGATCATATACTATGGACCCAAATGGGCCAACTATGGCAGCTGTAATTTCCCTATAGGCGCCTATCTATCCACATCTAAAACTCTATCGCAGGCGGAACTATATTCGTGTTCAATTCACATTTTAATACTGTATTCGTAGTATACCGTTTGCACATATGCATAGTCTTATCAACCTATGAATTCTCTGGTGCATAATCAGATACATGCACATTTCATATGCCAAGATATATATATCTGGCTCATCTATATCTGTATGACTATATCATTTGCATCATATCATATAAGCATGACATATAATCATCATATCATAGACTTGATCATGCCCTCATTAAGCATTTCACATGTTCATAGTCATGCTAATTCATCTTCTATCTCATAGGCAATTACATGCTCATATACTCATATACATAATCATAAATGTACATACCTGTGGGTACATTCGCATATAGTCGATTTATTCTTATGAGCATGTTTCCAACACATATATATATATACCTTTATCATCATTCAAGTCATGTGCTATACAAAATATCAACACGTTTTCATATGGCATATACACATGCCAAGGTCATGCTATTATTCTCTTTTTCATATCACAAGTGCATATAAAAAGGTGCACTTACATGTCATAAGATTTACATGTATGGGTTCGATAATTCCTTTCTAGTCTTTATTCATATTCACAAATGAACGCATGTGTATGCATACAATTCCTTCATTGACAGTCATATTACATGCATTATTCATTTAACTTTCTATCACATAAGCAAATAGCTGTCTCAATCAATTAAAGAATCATATTATCAAGTGTAGCAACAATCTGTTCATACTAGCCATTTCTGTTACATAGAGTAGTCTAGAAAACTAGTCCGGATTCAACTATAGATTACATGTACCTAGAGACAGATTTAAGCTTAGGTTTCTTCATGTGAAATATAGGTATGGAAGTCTATTTTTCAATGCAAAAAGAATCACTCAATTTACTGTTCTATAGCTCAACTTATGAGCAAAACATTCAAGATAGGTCATTCAATCGTGAAGAGGAGTTCGACTCGTGAAGGGATTCACGAGTGAAGCAAATAAGGTGATTCTCACGACTCGTGAAGAGGTTCACGAGTGGAGAAGGAACTATACTTCACGACTCGTGAAGTGGCTCACGAGTGAGGAAGAAAAGCTGAACTTCACGACTCGTGAAGAAGCTCACGAGTGAAGAAGAAAGACTCGACTTCACGACTTGTGAAGAGCTTCACGAGTCGGACTGATGTTCACGACTCGTGAAGTCATTCACGACTCGGCAAGTCTGTCTTCTTCAACCTTTCAACGATAAACTTCAAGAAAAACGTAAATTCAATTCTGTAAATTCTATTCACTTCCAGTAATCCATTTTTACATGCAATATGAATGGCCTAAATTCCCATACCTTGGCTGATAAACCCAATGTCTTCAACCTCTATCAAGTCCCTTTCCTTTGATCCTTCTTCCTTCCTCTTCTCCTTCATAAATACCATCACCATGAACATACATTTCCAGCAAATGACATATTCTCAGTCAACAGAAAATGAAGAAGAAGATGGTGATGATGAAGTGTTAAAATGAGAGTTTAATTACCTTAGCTTAGAGCCTTAAACTCTTGATTAACCAACATGCACCATTAACATCTAAATGCTTGAGGTAAATCTATAGAAATCAAAGAGGAAGAAGAAGATGAATTTCTGGTTTTGCTCTCAACAAATGCCGATTCTCACAATCAAATTCTCTAACCCAAGCCTTTTATACCCACATGACAATCTCCTCTTTAGTCCTTCATCATTTTGCATGTCACACAAATGCCACAAGCCTTTATGCATGTTAGACTTTAACCCCTCTACTAATTCTTTTTCAAACATTAACCTATCCATTTAAGCATTCTTTCAATTTAACCTTGAATTAAATTCTTCTCTACACAATTGGCCGCCAAAATGCCAAAAATACCAATTAACCCCAAATTAATACCTTTATCCTTAATTGTATCCTTAATTAACATTAAACCATACTCTTTTATTATATTTTCATGCAATTAACATAATAACATGTTAATTTACCCCCCTTACTTAATTACAATAATATGCAAATTAAATTAGGGTCATGTTAGGGGCCTTACAATTCTCTCCCCCTTAAGAATTTCGTCCCCGAAATTCATACCTGTGTTGAATAAGTGAGGATGTTGTTCTTTCATAGCTGTCTCTGGCTCACAAGTAACTTCTTGTATATCGTGATGTTGCCAGAGCACTTTGACAAGTGGAATTTGCTTATTTCTAAGCTGTCTAACTTCTCTAGCCAGAATTGCTATAGGCTCTTCATCATAAGTGAAATCTGACTGTACTTGCACATCTTGAACTGGTATCACATGAGATTCATCTGAACGATACTTCCTTAACATAGAAACATGAAACACATCATGAAGTTTGGCTAGTTCCATAGGGAGAGCCAACCTATATGCCACTGGCCCAACTCTTTGAAGAATCTCATATGGGCCTATAAACCTCGGGCTCAGTTTACCCTTTTTCCCAAATCTTAATACTTTTCTCCAAGGGGACACTTTCAGAAACACTTTGTCACCCACATGATATTCAATATCCTTTCTTTTCAAATCAGCATAAGACTTCTGTCTATCACTAGCTTCCCTCAATCTCAACTTGATAACTTGTACCTTTTCCTCTGTATCTTTGACAATATCAGGACCAATAACTTTGCGCTCAGACAATTCAGTCCAGTAAACAGGAGTTCTACATTTCCGACCATACAAGGCCTCATAAGGTGCCATCTCGATGCTCCTTTGATTACTATTATTGTAGGCAAACTCCATTAAGGGTAGATATCTTTCCCAACTTCCTGTAAAATTCAAAACACATCCTCTCATCATATCCTCTAGAATTTGAATAACCCGCTCAGATTGCCCATCAGTCTGAGGGTGGAATGCTGTACTGTAATGAAGCTGAGTTCCCAAAGCTTGTTGCAAACTTTGCCAAAATCTCGATGTGAATCTCGGATCTCGATCGGAGATTATTGACACCGGAATGCCATGCAATCTGATGATCTCATTTACATAAAGCTCTGCTAACTTATCCATGGAGTAATCCCTCCGAACTGGTATGAAATGAGCTGATTTAGTCAGCTTGTCAACTATAACCCAAACTGCATCATGTTTTTTCTGTGTAAGGGGTAATCCTGTTACAAAATCCATGGTAATATCCTCCCATTTCCATTGTGGAATTGGAATGGGGTTCAACAAACCAGAAGGTAACTGGTGCTCTGCTTTTACCTGTTGACAAGTCAAACATATGGAGACATAGGCTACCACATCTCTCTTCATGCCAGGCCACCAATAACTTTGTTTCAAATCCTGGTACATCTTATTCCCACCAGGGTGCATAGTAAACACTGTATTGTGAGCCTCATTCAATACTGTTCTCTTTAACTCTTTGTCATCAGGAACATATAATCTATTCTGATAATACACACCCCCATCTTCTTTCACTGAGTACTCAGACTGGGTCCCTTCATGTGAAGACTTTAAAATCTGTTGCAACTTTTCATCATGTTTCTGTGCATCAATCACTGTTTGCCTCAAACAAGGGCTAGCCTTCAACTGTGCTATTAAAGCACCATCATAAGCAAGTCTCCATCTACCACGATGTGCAATCATAGCAGCCATCATCTTACGGCTCAAGGCATCAACTACAACATTAGCTTTGCCTGGATGGTAATCCACTATACAATCATAATCTTTAAACAATTCTAACCATCTTCGTTGTCTCAAGTTAAGTTCCTTTTGAGTGAGCAAATACTTGAGACTCTTGTGATCTGTGTAGATTTTGCACTTTTCCCCATACAAATAATGTCGCCAAATTTTCAAAGCAAACACTACTGCTGCTAACTCTAGGTCATGGGTTGGATAGTCTTGTTCATGTGGCTTCAACTGTCTAGATGCATAGGCAATTACTTTGCCATCTTGCATTAGCACACAACCCAAGCCAACTCTAGAAGCATCACTATACATAGCATACTCCTTTCCTGTAACTGGCTGTGCCAAAACTGGAGCCTCAGTCAGAAATTTCTTCAATTGATCAAAACTTGCTTGACACCGATCAGTCCACTCAAACTTTATACCCTTTCTCAACAGTTTAGTGAGTGGTGCGGCTATAACTGAAAAGCCTTTCACAAAATGACGGTAATAACCTGCTAAACCCAGAAAACTTCTCACTTCCGTCACATTTCGAGGCGGCTTCCAATTCACTATAGCCTCGATTTTTGCTGGATCCACTCTAATGCCTTCAAAAGACACAACATGACCAAGGAAAGAAATTTCCTTAAGCCAAAAATCACATTTGCTCAGCTTAGCATATAACTTATTCTCCCTCAGAGTCTGTAGAACAATTCTCAAGTGCTCAGCATGTTCCGCTTCATTTCTCGAATACACCAAAATGTCATCTATGAACACAACAACAAATTGATCCAAGTAGGGTCTAAATACCCTATTCATAAGGTCCATAAACGCAGCCGGTGCATTTGTTAACCCAAATGGCATCACCAGAAACTCATAATGCCCATATCGGGTTCTAAAAGCCATTTTGGAAACATCCACATCCTTAACCCGGAGTTGATAATAACCCGTTCGCAAATCAATCTTGGAAAACACTCCAGCACCCTTCAACTGATCAAATAAATCTTCAATTCTGGGTAAAGGGTACTTATTTTTCACTGTTACCCTATTTAACTGTCTGTAGTCTATGCACATCCTCATAGACCCATCCTTTTTCTTCACAAACAAGACCGGTGCACCCCAAGGCGACACACTAGGCCTAATGAAGCCTTTGTCAAGCAACTCCTGTAGCTGTACTTTAAGTTCCTTCAATTCCAAAGGAGCCATCCTGTATGGTGCCTTCGACACAGGAGCTGTACCCGGTAGAATGTCTATAGACAATTCAACTTCCCTTTCAGGTGGAAGACTAGGCAAGTCTTCTGGGAACACATCAGGAAACTCTTTCACCACTGGAATCTCTTAAAGATTTGCATACTCTATTCTTGAATCAAGCACAAGTGCTAAGAAAGCTTCACACCCTTTTCTCATAAATCGTTTAGCTTGCATGGCTGATATCACATTAGCTATTGATTTAGCTCGAATGCCCTGAACTAACGTTTCTTTACCATCAGCACCAATAAGATTTACAGTTTTAGCTTCACAATTAACCACTGCATGGTGTCTAGACAGCCAATCCATACCAAGTATAATATTAAATTCCCGGAATGGTAACTCAATAAGATTAGCAAGGAATTCTTTCCCTTGAATTACTATAGGACACTGTTTATGCACTCTATTAACAACAACACTGTGACCCAAAGGGTTAGTTACACATATATCATATTCCATTTCATGTACAGTAGACTCATTTCTACCCAAATCCCTAGTGCAAACATAAGAATGAGTGGAGCCAGGATCAATAAGTGCATGCATGTCAGAATCAAAGAGAGAGAAAATACCAGCTATGACTTCTGGAGCACACTGATCCTCTCTAGCTTTCAATGCATAAGCCCGAATAGGAACAACTGGAGCTGCGGGCCTATCAACGGATTCAGAAATGTTCCTGGACTGGGATCCCTGGGGCCTCGATCCCCCAAGTCCTCTCCCTCTGCCTCTACCAGAAGATGGTGCATTAAAAGTTCCTCTACTGCCTTGTTGTTCAACATCCTGGTCCCTTTTCGAAGGACAGCTTGCCATGTAGTGACCAGTACCACCACACTTGTAACATGCTCCAGACAATTTCCTGCAACTACCCCAATGTTTCCTAGTACAATGGAAACACTCTGGAGGTTGCCCCCCACTCTGATTCCCTGAAGCTCCCTTTCCCTGTTTAGACATTAAAGAAGACTCCTGTCTCCTGTCCCTCTTTGCAGAACTATAGCCAGATTCAGCTTGCTAATTTCCTTGTACTCCTCTAGCTCTCTTTCCTGTAAAAGATCCACCCTTGGACCCACTTCTTCTCTGTTCTCTTTCTCTCTTTGCCATTTCATTCTTTTCAACTCGCAAGGCTGCTGTAACCAATTGAGTGAAGTTAACCACTTGCAAAGATGTAGACCCAATCAACTTTTCTCTGATATGCTCATTCAACCCATCTTCAAACTGTCTACATTTAAAAGCATCAATCAACATCTCATTAGGAACATATTTGCACAAGCGACTGAATTCTTTCTCATATTCAGCCACAAACATAGCTCTCTGTTTCAAGTTGAGAAACTGTTTTAACTTCTCTTGCTTATATGCCTCTGTAACATACTTTTTCTTGAATTCAGCTGTGAAGAATTCCCATGTAAGGGGATCTGGTAGCTGGGGTTGTCTCAACACCAACTTCCACCAATCATAAGCTGCTCCTTGCAATAGAGACATAGCACAAGATGCCTTATGACCCACTGGACAGTGGATTTCATCAAAAATTCTCTCTAGTCTTTCCAGCCAAAATTCAGCTTCCTCAGACTGTTCCAGATTAGTGCCTAGAAACTCTTCAGCACCATGTTTCCTAATTTCAGAGATTGGAGCTTTAGGTGCTGTCATTCTTTGAAGCATTTGAGCCATATCCTGTGATATCTTTAACAATGCTTCTGCAGGGATGGCTGCTGGGACCTCATTTGGATTGGAGAATGAAGGTCCAGTATTGGAAGGATTAGTTCTAACCGGCCTATTGCTTTCAGCCGATTCCTCCAAAGCATCTCTAGAGCTTTCCATCGTTGATCTATAAGAAAACAGGGACTTCTGCATCAGGCCAGCAATCACTATATCATACTATAGGATCCTAGGTTCATCTTTACCCAGAAAAGACTAAACCTAGGCTCTGATACCAAAATTTGTAGCACCCCTCATGCAAATACCCTATTTTCACATGTATCATGAATACTATTAATCATGCTCATACTGTTTCATATACTAATACTTGTGCCACCTGTCTGTTCCTATTTTTCATTTCATGCTTAGTATCATGCATACTAACTATATGGATATTACTTCATGCATATCACATGCACACATGTTCTTTCGTAGCTTTACTACTAGTGAGTTACATTATCCCACATAGGTTATATACATATCAAAATATGACTGGCCATTATACAAAACATATGATAGCTGTATTACAAAAAAAATATCCTACATCAAGGTTATAAGTCGATGGTTGGCCCTTCCTGATGCAGAGAACGTCCCTGAGCAAAAGTCTTTCTAGAAGGTACCTACACGGATAAACAACCCGTGCTAAGCTATAAAGCTTAGTGGGGAATATCTACAGATGGATGGCCATACACAAGGCCATCAAAACATACATATACAATATGTTCATATACTATAATCAACATGTCCAACATAACATGGCAACAATAACATATACTTTAAAGCATAAGCATATTCTCATGTACATAAGCATTGTACCCAAGAGAGAGAGAAACACATATTTCTTTTTCATAATTCATATAGATGGCAATATTCCATGTGAACATATTCAATTAAAGCATAACTCTTGTGGTAAACCAACAATATAAGCCACATATCAATCTTTAGTCAAATAACTTTAACTGTTTACTTTTGATCATTACTATGAATAACGTTTAGCCTGCCTTAGCTTTATCAGTGGATGCGGGAACTATGGATACACAATGGTATCAAATGAGGGATATCCGAAGATATCGAATCTATAGACCCAAACGGGGCCAACTGTACTATGGACCGGTCAAGCATACCCAAACGGGGTAGCCTATCAACCCAAACGGGGTTGATCATGATCCAAACGGGATCATATACTATGGACCCAAATGGGCCAACTATGGCAGCTGCAATTTCCCTATAGGCGCCTATCTATCCACATCTAAAACTCTATCGCAGGCGGAACTATATTCGTGTTCAATTCACATTTTAATACTGTATTCGTAGTATACCGTTTGCACATATGCATAGTCTTATCAACCTGTGAATTCTCTGGTGCATAATCAGATACATGCACATTTCATATGCCAAGATATATATATCTGGCTCATCTATATCTGTATGACTATATCATTTGCATCATATCATATAAGCATGACATATAATCATCATATCATAGACTTGATCATGCCCTCATTAAGCATTTCACATGTTCATAGTCATGCTAATTCATCTTCTATCTCATAGGCAATTACATGCTCATATACTCATATACATAATCATAAATGTACATACCTGTGGGTACATTCGCATATAGTCGATTTATTCTTATGAGCATGTTTCCAACACATATATATATATACCTTTATCATCATTCAAGTCATGTGCTATACAAAATATCAACACGTTTTCATATGGCATATACACATGCCAAGGTCATGCTATTATTCTCTTTTTCATATCACAAGTGCATATAAAAAGGTGCACTTACATGTCATAAAATTTACATGTATGGGTTCGATAATTCCTTTCTAGTCTTTATTCATATTCACAAATGAACGCATGTGTATGCATACAATTCCTTCATTGACAGTCATATTACATGCATTATTCATTTCACTTTCTATCACATAAGCAAATAGCTGTCTCAATCAATTAAAGAATCATATTATCAAGTGTAGCAACAATCTGTTCATACTAGCCATTTCTGTTACATAGAGTAGTCTAGAAAACTAGTCCGGATTCAACTATAGATTACATGTACCTAGAGACAGATTTAAGCTTAGGTTTCTTCATGTGAAATATAGGTATGGAAGTCTATTTTTCAATGCAAAAAGAATCACTCAATTTGTTGTTCTATAGCTCAACTTATGAGCAAAACATTCAAGACAGGTCATTCAATCGTGAAGAGGAGTTCGACTCGTGAAGGGATTCACGAGTGAAGCAAATAAGGTGATTCTCACGACTCGTGAAGAGGTTCACGAGTGGAGAAGGAACTATACTTCACGACTCGTGAAGTAGCTCACGAGTGAGGAAGAAAAGCTGAACTTCACGACTCGTGAAGAAGCTCACGAGTGAAGAAGAAAGACTCGACTTCACGACTCGTGAAGAGCTTCACGAGTCGGACTGATGTTCACGACTCGTGAAGTCATTCACGACTCGGCAAGTCTGTCTTCTTCAACCTTTCAACGATAAACTTCCAGAAAAACGTAAATTCAATTCTGTAAATTCTATTCACTTCCAGTAATCCATTTTTACATGCAATATGAATGGCCTAAATTCCCATACCTTGGCTGATAAACCCAATGTCTTCAACCTCTATCAAGTCCCTTTCCTTTGATCCTTCTTCCTTCCTCTTCTCCTTCATAAATACCATCACCATGAACATACATTTCCAGCAAATGACATATTCTCAGTCAACAGAAAATGAAGAAGAAGATGGTGATGATGAAGTGTTAAAATGAGAGTTTAATTACCTTAGCTTAGAGCCTTAAACTCTTGATTAACCAACATGCACCATTAACATCTAAATGCTTGAGGTAAATCTATGGAAATCAAAGAGGAAGAAGAAGATGAATTTCTGGTTTTGCTCTCAACAAATGCCGATTCTCACAATCAAATTCTCTAACCCAAGCCTTTTATACCCACATGACAATCTCCTCTTTAGTCCTTCATCATTTTGCATGTCACACAAATGCCACAAGCCTTTATGCATGTTAGACTTTAACCCCTCTACTAATTCTTTTTCAAACATTAACCTATCCATTTAAGCATTCTTTCAATTTAACCTTGAATTAAATTCTTCTCTACACAATTGGCCACCAAAATGCCAAAAATACCAATTAACCCCAAATTAATACCTTTATCTTCAATTGTATCCTTAATTAACATTAAACCATACTCTTTTATTATATTTTCATGCAATTAACATAATAACATGTTAATTTACCCCCCTTACTTAATTACAATAATATGCAAATTAAATTAGGGTCATGTTAGGGGCCTTACATACTTAGTAAGCAAAAGACGCTCGAGTATGACAATAGCATGTACATTTACGCACTATGAAGTTATTGTATTATGTAGTAGAACAGTTGTAGATTAAGTTATGTAAATTAATTATGGATCATATTGTAGTAATAATTTCTATTAATTACTTACGTGTAAATTAATGTGCATGTGAATGTGTTGTAATGAATGGGAATGTTATGTTGTGTTGTGATGATGATGAATTGATGAGTAATATAGAAGTGCAATGTATATTATGAAGTATTGAAGGAGGAGTATACATATTCGGAGTGCTTAAATTTGAAATTATAGGTTTGGGTAGCACAATTTTTAAGCCATTGTGTTGCCGAAATTGTAGCAAAATGAATAGTAATATAGGTGGTATAAAGAATTCATAATCAATAAGGGTGTTACATTGATGGTCCTTTTGCTTATAAAGATTATGACAAGAACATTGCTTGGGTAGATGTCAAAGACCCACAAATTAGAGGTTCTTATATTTTAGGGACCATTAAATCCCACCACTTAAGGGATCATGCCTTTAAAATTTTGCATCAATTTTTCTCTATATCTTTCATATTTCATGTGCAGAGTATAGGTCAAGTTAATTTACCTGAGGTGCTCATTCTATCCTGTATGGCCAGAAGCTTCCTAATTAATTGCACCTACCACTACTAGAAAAAGCTTGAAGAGATTCAGCTGTAGCCCACCAAAATCAAGAAGATATTATTGGATGGATGGATCACCATGATTGCTAGGGACTTTAAGCACCCCCTGAATGATGACGAAGCACTCCTTGCAGTAGCTTATATTGACCAAAAAATGCTAAAAAAATATGAAGGTTCTTATGACAGATGAAACTGCATAGCACGGACTCCAACTCACCAATAGGGATGAGTATATGAGGGAGATGCAAAGGAGTGTGTGTAACCCTCCACCTACCCTAGATCAAAGAGCTATCACCCTCTCCTTTGCTCAATACACTGTACTGATTGATAGGATGGATGCCTTGGCTGCAAATAAAGAGGAATTTAAGCAGTAGCACCAGATAATCGCAGCTTTGGCCACTTTAGCATCTAGGGTTGATCCACCTACCGCCTCTCATTCTTGATGCAGGGAGTTTTCTGCCCCACAGATATTTTTTTGAATTTTTGTCTAGTTCTTATTTAGTATAGCAAGTTTTTAAAGTGTGGGGTAGGAGATTTATTAGGAAGGTAAATTGATGAATTTGAACATTATTTTTCTGGATAGTTGTTAGAACTTGATGAATTTTAGGAAGGTAACTTTTTATGCAGATTTCCCTCTCTTGAGAATAAGAAGATTGGGCTTCAATTGCCTGAAATTGTGAAATCCTTGAACCACAATCTTCATTTAGTTATTTATCAGTGTTTATGTACATTTCTATTTTTTTAGTAAGGTTGTGTATTTTGAGTTTTTTTAGTTTTAATTTAAAGCAGTTCTTTTAGTTCTATTTCATTTACTACTTCATGTTTTACTTTGTCTTTTATTCTAAGCAGGTTTATTATGTTTTAGTGTCTCTATTTTCCTTTGAATTTATGTTAGAATAACTATATCTATCAAGTTGTTAATTATTTTGCATTTAGTCTAAGCTTGCCAGTTAATTTTGATTGGATCAATTTGAACTCTAAATCTTGAGCTGATTGTTTAGAAAGCCTAAGTGGCCAGAGAGCAGTAGCAATATGTTGTGAAGTTTATTTTGAATTGTACTCAAATAATTATATATCATCCAATTTCTAATATGATGGGCATAATATGCTAAATTTTATGAAATTAATGTAAAACCAGTTAGTGAGAATAGTTAAGTGAAGGAATTATGGAATAGCTAGAACCTTCCTTATCACCCTTCAAAATGTATATTCAAGTCAGGTAAAATTAGGAAATGACCCAGGCAACCTTTCTTTGGCAATCGCATTTTAAATGACTATTGACTTACCTTGTGATTAATTTTACCATTATTGGCCCCTTTGAGCTTAATTGGTATTCTAAAAGCATACTATGTGAATTTTTCTTATTTGCACTAATATTTAACCATATAACCTAAACACCTTTATCTTTCCCATTTTGGAATCGCCCACTCTAGGTTAGAGAATGAAAAATTGCATGATGGGTTTGAAACTGATTTTGCTTATCAATCAAGAAGTGTGAGAAAGATTTTAGGGATTTGTTAGCTATTCTTTTGAAAGAAAAATTTAAGGAATGGATGATAAGAATTAGTGCTTTTGGTAATCCCTTCTACTCATTGAAATAATGACTATATTTCAAAACAAAATTAGAAAGAATAGAGGTTATGCTATAGAAATCTTATTTGACTCATTACTACAGAGAACAAATGTGAGGCACCTAGCATTTTTAGGAAGTGTAAATTGATTAAGCTAGGAAATTTTATCTCATGCTTCCTATGAGTTTGAGAATCCAATTAATGTCTTGGGATTTATTTTTATTCTTTTAGAAAAAGGCATAAATTGTAGAAAGAATTGTTTTCTTAAGAAAGTTAGGTGGTATTTTTCTTGGGTAGTGTGGCTGATTCTATTTTACTAACTTTATCATTTCTTTGGAGCCAATACCTTTACCCCGTTACAACCTTATTGTAAGACCTGATGATCTTATTTTCTTCTGAGTTTTTTAGTGGCGCTAACCCTTGTGGTTCAGATGCTAAGGGAGAGGTTTATGGCTGTTCCGAATTTCAAGTGTGAAATATACATATTTTTCTGTTTGCTCAATTGTTGGAGTTCACTGGTAGTTTTTGGTTTTAGAAAGTAATAAATCTTTTTTGGCCTAGCACACACACATGAGAAATTGCTTGATATAGATTAGTTTGAGTCTGTTTGATTGAATTTTTCATCTAAGTATCTTCTGCTGATTGTTATTCTAGCCTCTCTAAATGTTTTTTTGTTCCTAATTGGAGTTTGAGTTTCCAAGATTGTGGATGATTTATTTGCTTAAGGGTAAGCAAAGTCTAAGTGTGGGGTATTTTGATAACTCCAATTTAGTGTCTAGTTGTAGTTTATTTTTAGTCTAGTTTGCAGTGTCTTTTACTTTATTTTGCTTGCATTTAATAAATTATTCCCATTCTTAGTTAATTCTATCTTTTATGTGTTTTGGAGAGCTTTTGATGGGATTTTCTGCCCAATTGTATATTTTGTAGGTACCTCACGATTACTAGATTTACCTAATAACTGTGATCTATATTTTCTATCAAAAGGCACCGTTTTGAAGTATGTAAAAGTCAGCAGTGCATTTGTTCATATAAAGGTGTTCACCTTGACCTATGGAGATCTTCAGTATAGAATTGAGAAAAGAAGTACCTCATGGTTACTAGGTTTTTGGTAATGATCGTACGGTAGTCAACCAGTCATCTAGAATGCAAAGAAGAGCTATGTCATGGTCATCAGGTTTTTAGTAATGATCATGACACCTTATCTAGAGGCAGATCAAAGCCACCTTATGGCTAGTAGGAATTTCCTAATGACCGTGACTCATGTTAGTTAAAAAGGGAATTTTTAAAGTAGGTCATGGTCAGTATGAATTTTTTAATGACCGTGACCCTTTTTGGCCTATAAATAACAATTTTTTCTACATAATGTAGTTATCTTCTTTTCTAGATCTAGGATTTTATTTCTTCTTTTCTTTCATTCCTTTGTTCATTTTTAAACATAGAGACATATGTTTTACATGAAAATAGATAAATTTATAGCGAAATACTTAGATTAGATACAAATATTTAGATTTACATAGTTTTAAGCTCATACCTATTGAAGCCTAGGATAAGAAGATTAAAGAACTTGGGATTCAGTAAGGTTTCCTTCTACAGTGAACTTCAAGGTTTATTCTCTCCTTTTCTCTTTTTATTTTGTAATAAGTAGTGAGTAGTCTTTTAGTTGTTTGGGGGATCTTTGAATCCCCTATCCACAATGTGAATATTGAACATATTTTGAGGTTATATATATAAATGAATAGTTTATTTCACTGTTGCTTATTGTTAGTTCATGGGTTTTCTTATTCTCAAGTTATTTTCCAATTTAGATAATAGTTTTTATCATATATCTTTATTAGTTGTTAAGCTTGTGTGGACCAAATGCCATTAATGGTTTTGCTCAGTTTTTCTATCATGAATGATATCTATTTTAGATTGCTCTGAAATGGAATCTAGATGTGCAGGATTTTATTATTTGAGGACTAAAGTGTGGGGTGAAATAGATGAGTTTAATGTTTTTTGGCTCCAAAATAGGAAAGCAAAATGAACTTAGGATTATAAACCTATGCTTAGGCTAATTGTAAGGCTTGCTCCGAAATGGGAAGCTTTGCAATTAGTGTAGCTTGCTCCAAAATGGGATGTTTGGGTTGAGAGGGTTATCCCAAATTCATTTATATATTACATTAGGTAAATTAATTCACATTGGGTATAGGGTGGATGGGTGAACCTGAGCAATGCTTCTTTTATATTGATTTCTATACTTGTTAATTTTTTTCATATCATAACTCACACTAAAATTTACTGTTAGTTTCAATTAAACAAACTTCCATTAAACATTTTATTTTATTAATTTCTACATTATAGATAACTCATACACACAAAACAGTTGGGAATTCTTTATTATACAATTATTTTTCATAGCTTGCACACACATTCCCTTGGGCACGATATCTCAGAGTCTTAAAAATACTCCAATTTATTACTTGTCAATCTAGTGCACTTGCTAGGGTCACAAAAATGAATAAGGAAAAGGAGAACTAGGGATTCTTAGATGAATTCAGTACATCATTCGGGTCATCGCTATGCTCACCTCTATATGTGAGCTAATCTTTAAGCTTTAGAGAAAGAACCAACCAGTTAAAGGGAATTATGATTGCTAGAAATCTTTCGACACCATTAAGTAGTATTTGTTATTTTCTCTAGTTTTACAGCCTCTAAAACCATCAAAGCCTTTAATTTTGTACTTAGTAGTGAAAAAAATTCAATAGAGGACATGCTCGACTAAATATATGAGTTAGAGGCAAAGTTCAATGTGTATTATTTGAGTCAAGATTTCATCCCATATGAAGTTATCAAAAAGATCTATTTAGCAATAATATAGGTCTCCAAAAAGCAAAGACACTACTTCCATTCTTACCTGGTTTAGGTTATTGCTAAACATAACCTGCTTAGGTACTTCAGTCAACACCATCCCTACTAAAGAAAATAGGAAGGTGTCTTCTAAAATTGTAAGAATTTGAGGTAGAATACATCACTAGTAAGCAAATTAAAGGGAGAGCGATTGTAAAGTTTCTAGCTAATCATCTATTAAAAGGGGACCAGGCTGAGTATAAGTTCCCAAATGAAAGCATCACAATAATAATGGTTCAAGGTTGGAAAATGTACTTTGGTGGAGTTACAAATAATAAGGGAGCAAGAGAAAGAGTAGGAGTTATCCTCATCACACCCAATGGTGAAAAGCTTCTCTTGCTAAGAAACTGGGATTTAGAGTGATCAACAATGGACCCAAGTATAAAATATGCGTATATGAGCTGAAAGTAATAATAGCTTTAGGTGCAAAGACCAT
Source organism: Excoecaria agallocha (assembly GCA_037975025.1). Classification (NCBI taxonomy): domain Eukaryota; kingdom Viridiplantae; phylum Streptophyta; class Magnoliopsida; order Malpighiales; family Euphorbiaceae; genus Excoecaria; species Excoecaria agallocha. Next base: position 87,335,007 of record CM075807.1, read on the forward strand.
TAAAGTATTTGAAAATTCTTCCAGAGTGATTTATGAGGTGAAAAAGGGAATAGACCATTAGAGAAGAACGGCTAGTGCCATATGTTGAATACTTGAAGAGTCTAAGTAGTCAATTCAAGGCATACACTTTTTGGTACCTATCCCTGGATAAGAATCAACTTGTAAATGCTTTAGTAACCCTTGTATCTATATGGGATAACTCTAATAGGGTAGCCATAAGTCTCATAGTAATCACTAACTTAGTTAAGCTTTGTTTCAATAATGAGCAAGTTGCGAGTATAGAGGGAATTAATGGAAAGTCATGGTAATATGACATTCAGAATTAGCGTGAGAGGTTAGAATTCCCTAAAAAAGCAATAGAAAAAGACAAAGAATGATTCAAAAGTTTTCCACTCAGTTCATCCATATAGATTAGGTTCTATATAAGAGACAAGCTAATGGTGTTCAGTTTAGATGTTGGAGCATATGCCCTAGAGCCCATGTAGATAGGGATGAATTTCATGTATATAAACTCATTTTATTTATGAAAAGGCTACTTTTATTTATTAATGGTATGTTTAATTACATATTTTTATTTAATCTTAATTAATAAAAGAAGTCCATTGTATTATAAATATAGTGCAAAGGCAATTATAAAAGAGTACCTGATGTGAGATGTCTATTGCATGTAAATGTGTTAATACTTAAATATCCCTAGTCATAGTATTAAAAAGATAGGACATTGTTAATATGGTTAGATTAGAACATGTTATATTTCTTGTAAGGTTCAACCAGTCGTACTCATAATGCGATCATGGAAGATGATCAAAGCTAACATATGGATGCTTATAATTGGAGACTTACCAAAAGAATCTTCACATGGATATTAAATCTATATCATTAAAGAGTCTTTTCATAGTAGTTGTGTAAGTATCCTTAAACTTGAGAATGCCAAAGTTATCTTAAGTAGTGAGTGGTATACTTTGACTCCATAATTGCTTACCTCCAACTGGGGGTGAACATAGTTAAGAGGTTAGGCATATTGCCTGCCAGGTTTAATGTTCGAAATATATATTTTCTTTTTTCAAACTTCAAACATAAATCCGACATATAAACTATACTATTAACACTTTACTGTATACTTAAGAGTATTTTTATACAATACAATATTTACATCTATTAATCATCTGTACATCACATCTTTGTCAAAGTAAATAAAAATCTTGCAATTAAAATGCATTCAACAGTAGACTATACTTTCAATCTCTCTCTTGTGTTGGCCATCCTGCTGTAGATATCATCCAAGGGAAAAATCCTTACTTGCAAGCTACACGGATGAAACACCCGTGCTAAGCTATAAAGCTTAGTGGGGAACAAAAACATGTGAACGACCCATTTTAAAGGTCATCAAGATGAAAACCCATATATACACATCTTAAAGCAAATAAACCAATCATTATAAACAATATTCACTATAATCTCCCAATGCTATATTCTCTTATGCCATTCCTATAACCAATAACAACACCTATTGATATTTCCTTTGCTTATCAATTTCATACCTTTATCAATATTTATTCAATACTTAAATCCTATACATCAAGCTTACTTTCTGGATTTCTATATGTTACTCTTGACCAATTACTTGAATTATTATTTGTCAAACATTGATGACTGTATTATTCATATATCAATATCAACTACCAAACATTTATTAACTAAGTCATATTTCTATAACTTATTTACAAATATTTATATATATATACTTTATCTATACTTTATGAGTTCCCACAATTTGATCTTAATGATCACTTTGATATACTTAACTATCTTAGAAACATGGTACTGTATTCAAATAACTTATATTCCCTATACATATGTATAATATTTTCCATGTATGAGATGCATTCTCATTCGTTTGAATACTTACTATTATTATTAAACTATTATATCTTTACCTTGTATCTTTTTCAACTTTTAAAGCATTTCAATATTACCATTGCTTCATCAGTAATCACACTCAGCACACTTTATATATATACATTTATTTAACATATAATCAATGGATTAGAAAAATCCTGACAAATCTAACAATCTCATGTAGTAAACAATAAAAGCATTTGAAAAGCTTAACAGTTAACTTAGCATGCTTGTATTGTATACTGACTGAGAATTCTTCATGCATTTAATTCATTTAAGCAATTTCAATTATTTAGAACCAACAATAAATAACATACATATCATTTGTTACTTGGTAACCTCTATTTATTTAAACTTATGAAACAATACAAGCAAATCATGTCAGACATGTAATCAAGCAATATCCTTATCTCTTATATGATGCTTGCTTTGTACTTTATACTTTAATGTCTGTATTGTACTTATAGTTTAGCTTGCCTAAGTTCTATCAGTGGATAACAAGAACTATCGATACACTTCGGTAACAAAATGGGGAATATTCGAAGATATCGGATCTATAGACCCAAACGAGGCCAATTATACTTTAGATCGATCAAGCAGACCCAAACGGGGTTGCCTAACAACCCAAACGGGGCTGTTTATGATCCAAACGAAATTAAACATACTTTAAACCCAATTGGACCAAACTATGGCAGCTGCAATTTTCCCTATAGGTGCCTATCTATCCATAACTAAACTCTATTGCAGGCATTACTATGTTCATGTTCAATTCACACATCAAGACTGTATTCATAGTATACCATTTGCACATGTACATAATCTTGTAAAACTATAAGTTCTCTAGTGCATAGACAGATATATGCACATTTCATATAACAAGTTATACATCTAGCTCATACTATCCTTGTGACTATAAAATTTGCATAACAGCATATAGGCACGACATATAATCATCACAACATATACTTGAACATGTTCTCATTAAGCACCTCACATGTTCATAGTCATGCTAGACTCTTTCTATCTCATAGGGCAATTACATGCTCATACACTCATATACATAATCATAAATGTACATACCTATAGGTACATTCACATATAGTAAGCTTATTCTTATAAGCATGTTTATCATTATGTATACCTTTATCATTATTCAAATCATGTGCTATACATATATCGACATATTTCCATATGGGCATATACATATGACATGGTCATACTATTATATTCCCTATTTCATAGCATAGGTACATGTCAAAATTATCACTTTCTCATCATAGGATTACATATGTATACATAAATTTTGCATATGACAATCATGTACAAATCTAATTACATATATATGTTAGATATTTCATAACTAATCTTTATCTATATACACATATGAATGTATATGTATGCATATGATCCTTTATTGATAGTCATATTACATGCCCTATCCAATTCATTTTGCAATCACATAAACACCTAGTTAGCTCAATAAATTAAAAGTCATAAGATAAAGTATAGTAAAAATCTGCATAGGGCAGCATTCTGGACTTAACTTGTGAGCCACATACGAATTTGAAGATGTCATTTTTAGGCTAAATGATCTTCTACAATATTATTACCCTTTGTGTCTAGTTTTTAGAGCATCAAAATTCACCTTAATATCTAACCTATCACTTGAGATATTTGAAAAATACTTTCGGCTGTTCATAGAACCGAAACAGTGTGTGCTGTCACTTAGAAAAATTCATAACATAAAATTAAGAGGGATTTAGACAAAAATTTCTTCATCAAAGTTACACTTTCATGCCTATATTTTAACCATAATTTTACTTTATAGCATTTTAACATCTCTACCAAAAGTTATGCCCAAATTACTAAGGTCTGTTCTCTAATAGTACATTCAGTCCCTATGAATTTTCAAGTCAATATTTGACATGCTTGTATACATTTTTAGGTCACACTTCCTTCATAAAAATTGTGCCATTAGGAGTATATTTTGCATAAAAATTAACTTTACATATTTCTGATCATTGTACACAAAGCTATCACCATTTAATCACAAGCTATTCTAGAGCCTATTTTTACAGTTCACATGATTTTTCTTTAAATCATAGCAACTGGTTAGAGGCCGAATCAAGGCCTGGTCCCTTCTAAAATTCTATATTTTTATGTCTCCTTTAACTATATAATTTTGAATTGATTCAATTTGAGGTATCTAACTCAAATTATATACTTTCATTTATGTACATATCTATGCCATGCTATAGATTAATTTATTAAGTTAAATTAATCTAAAAACCCTTAGTTCCTACTTTATAGATATTATAATTATCCATTAACTTGCTCATCCTATTAAAATTTTCGATTGAGAACTTGTTAATTGAGTCCTTAAGTGATTAACAATGTATTTGCAATTGCTCCTTCATATTATACATACTCATTCTCTACTGCTCACTGTCCGATTTTGCATAATAATTTTCACATGGTAAACGACATTTTTCAGGGAAATTTTCTTCTTAACATTTTATACTTACGATCTTATCTATAGTCTATAAAAATATCAAGTCATGTTGATGTATATCCTAGGATTTATAACATAATAAACACCTACTGCTCCAATGACCTGGCAAATGCAAAAAGGCTACTGTTTTGGGCATTTTTGTGGACCATAGAGGAAAATTTTCATTATTGTTATTTCTATAACATTTGTAGGCACAGAAGTTCCGGTTCTATCCCAACTCGAATCATCAAATTCTGAGTTCAAAAACTCAACTTATGATCAAAATAGTCATTGGAGGTCAATCCGAATTTTTGGACAGCACTTTCACATTAATGTCTAATATCTTAATTCAAGTCAATATAAGCATAAAATCCATAATCAACACAATATTAATGCATGCAAGAAATAATAGTTCCCAAACCTGGACATGTAACTCAAATCTTCTTCAACATTTTCCTTTTTCTCTCACTATCTTCTTCTTTCAAGATCCTAATTTTTTCCTTCTTTTCCTTTCACAACAATTTCATCCATTAACACAAACTTCCAGCATTTAATTCAATCTATTATCAACCAAAACAAGAAGATGAATAAGAAGAAGAGATTAATTACTAATTAATAAGCTTACCTTATTGTTACACACTAATTTGTCTTGATTTAATTCAACATGCATGCATTTCTCTTCAAGGATTTCTTAAATATGCTTAACAATGAATAAAAGAGTGAGAAGAGAGAAAATTTCTGAAATTTCTCTCAAGAATGCCATCCCTCACTCCCAAAGACTCTCTTTCTAACATTTAAAATTACTATATATAGTGGTAAGGGAAATATCCTTTGGAGTCCTTCAACAATTTTCATGTCCCACTTTTTCCTATACAATTTTTGCATGTTACTAATTGTGCTTTCACCTTTTTACTTTTCTTAAACCAACCCCCCACATTCTATCTCTTTTTAAAATTAACCCCAATTAATCTTTATTTAAACATTGGCTTCTAAATTTTTATCCCCTTTTTTATTTAGCCCTCAAACTATATATTATCACTTGACTATTGCATCCTCTATCACATGCAGTTTTCTAAATTCAACCTCTAAGTAATTTTTGACCTTCCAAAAGCCATTTTTAGCATATATTATCGTCTACAAACTTGTTGAACTATGTTGGTAGTTTCTAAAACATCAAGAATCATCTCAAAACCATTTATATAAATTTGAAACTTGGTTTCTTCATATGAAATTTAAATGTGGATGTCTAGTTTCAAACCCAATTATAATCATATAATTTTGTGCTCTATAACTCGAGATATAGCCAAAAGAGTACCAAAAGGTCAAGCAAAACATGATAATCCATCCAATAATGTTTACTTGGACTTTGCTAATTTGAATGGTGATCATTGTACACAAAGCTATCACCATTTAACCACAAGCTATTCTAGAGCCTATTTTTACAGTTCACATGATTTTTCTTTAAATCATAGCAACTGGTTAGAGGCCGAATCAAGGCCTGGTCCCTTCTAAAATTCTATATTTTTATGTCTCCTTTAACTATATAATTTTGAATTGATTCAATTTGAGGTATCTAACTCAAATTATATACTTTCATTTATGTACATATCTATGCCATGCTATAGATTAATTTATTAAGTTAAATTAATCTAAAAACCCTTAGTTCCTACTTTATAGATATTATAATTATCCATTAACTTGCTCATCCTATTAAAATTTTCGATTGAGAACTTGTTAATTGAGTCCTTAAGTGATTAACAATGTATTTGCAATTGCTCCTTCATATTATACATACTCATTCTCTACTACTCACTGTCCGATTTTGCATAATAATTTTCACATGGTAAACGACATTTTTCAGGGCAATTTTCTTCTTAACATTTTATACTTACGATCTTATCTATAGTCTATAAAAATATCAAGTCATGTTGATGTATATCCTAGGATTTATAACATAATAAACACCTACTGCTCCAATGACCTGGCAAATGCAAAAAGGCTACTGTTTTGGGCATTTTTGTGGACCATAGAGGAAAATTTTCATTATTGTTATTTCTATAACATTTGTAGGCACAGAAGTTCCGGTTCTATCCCAACTCGAATCATCAAATTCTGAGTTCAAAAACTCAACTTATGATCAAAATAGTCATTGGAGGTCAATCCGAATTTTTGGACAGCACTTTCACATTAATGTCTAATATCTTAATTCAAGTCAATATAAGCATAAAATCCATAATCAACACAATATTAATGCATGCAAGAAATAATAGTTCCCAAACCTGGACATGTAACTCAAATCTTCTTCAACATTTTCCTTTTTCTCTCACTATCTTCTTCTTTCAAGATCCTAATTTTCTCCTTCTTTTCCTTTCACAACAATTTCATCCATTAACACAAACTTCCAGCATTTAATTCAATCTATTATCAACCAAAACAAGAAGATGAATAAGAAGAAGAGATTAATTACTAATTAATAAGCTTACCTTATTGTTACACACTAATTTGTCTTGATTTAATTCAACATGCATGCATTTCTCTTCAAGGATTTCTTAAATATGCTTAACAATGAATAAAAGAGTGAGAAGAGAGAAAATTTCTGAAATTTCTCTCAAGAATGCCATCCCTCACTCCCAAAGACTCTCTTTCTAACATTTAAAATTACTATATATAGTGGTAAGGGAAATATCCTTTGGAGTCCTTCAACAATTTTCATGTCCCACTTTTTCCTATACAATTTTTGCATGTTACTAATTGTGCTTTCACCTTTTTACTTTTCTTAAACCAACCCCCCACATTCTATCTCTTTTTAAAATTAACCCCAATTAATCTTTATTTAAACATTGGCTTCTAAATTTTTATCCCCTTTTTTATTTAGCCCTCAAACTATATATTATCACTTGACTATTGAGTCCTCTATCACATGCAGTTTTCTAAATTCAACCTCTAAGTAATTTTTGACCTTCCAAAAGCCATTTTTAGCATATATTATCTTCTACAAACTTGTTGAACTATGTTTGTAGTTTCTAAAACATCAAGAATCATCTCAAAACCATTTATATATTTTTTTATATTCACTTAACACTGAGGTCTGCTCCTAGTGACTAGGTAGCAGACTGTATCGAATTTTATGTTTAAATATAGCCTAGTTAAAGATAAATTTGAAACTTGGTTTCTTCATATGAAATTTAAATGTGGATGTCTAGTTTCAAACCCAATTATAATCATATAATTTTGTGCTCTATAACTCGAGATATAGCCAAAAGAGTACCAAAAGGTCAAGCAAAACATGATAATCCATCCAATAATGTTTACTTAGACTTTGCTAATTTGAAATTGCCATTGAATTATTCTAGGGCCTATTTTGGGTCCTTACACATTTCATAACCTACTTGGAGGTAATTGAGTGACTAATAAAGGATTCACCATCCTAGATTTATTAAGGAAAGTTATCTCACATGATTCTAAAATTGCCTTGTTCAGAGAATCTCTGACCAGAGTATAATGCCAAAGTGGATAGGGATCCACAAGGGACATTTTAGAACAATGATTAAATTAATAGAACATACATATTTAGATTCATATGAGTTTACATAATTCCATACTCATAATCTAAATTAGATAAGGGTGGAGAAATGAGTAATTGCATGATAACTGTTCTATGAAAGGGTATAGTCAAAACCACTTGACTTTTCTGACATTTGGGTGGTTATAATGCTTAGCTAGAGGCCTCTCATGACTTGTATAATAATATCATCAATTGGAAAATGATAAAATGGTTTAAAGGAGTTTTAATCATAAGGGTTATAGTTCAACTAGGACTCTTGGTGAAGAGTCACAGTTTGACTAGAATTTTTAGTTACATATTATACTACCAATATAGACAGGAACCCAATAGGTCACATACATATAAAGTAAGGGATAAAATGATAAAATAACAAGAATAATAATATTTGATATTATTTTGACAAAGAAAAAATGAATAGTAAAATAAATAATTAAAGAGTTTAATTAATTATACATATGTATTAATTAATTAAATAGTTTAATTAATTATACATATAAAGAGAATTTTGTGAAGCCTTTTGGAAATGTTCTACAATAATGGACCTGATTGAAATATTATTTTTAAATTAAATATTTTTATATTATAAATGTTATAGAGTTGAAATAATATTAATGGGTCTATTGGAGAAATAACTAATTGCCTAGAAAAATTGGTTTATGCATAATAGCCTTCTAGATGAAGGCTTTTAAGCAAAACCCAAATAATAGGCCTTAGAGAACAGATTTTTGGTCCAAAATGAATTAGATATATTTCATAAGTGCTATGAAGCTCACATATTTAATTTGCTGGGATTTTTAGTTAATTTGGATAATTAAATCCAAGTTTGGGTAGAAGGGCCAATTTTGTGGGCTTTTGCACATGGTCCTTTATAAAAGGGCCTGGACTGGATTGCAATTAGGTCTAAATTAATTAATTAAATTCCAGAAATCCCTTTAGTATTTCTTGAGAATTATTTGCATCTTTATCCCAATATAAATGTGCTTTTATTATAGACATAAAAGCCTTGCATAAGTGGGACTAAAGGATGACTTGAATCATCAATCATCTCTTCTTCTTCCCAAGCCATATTCTCTTACTAGCTTCTAGAGATTTTTTTGCGCATTACAATTCAAATTAGATTAGTTCATTTAGCTCCTCTCTTATATGGATCAAGATTAAAGGTATTCTAGTTTGGGCACTATGGTTTGTGACAACCCGGTGTAAAGGAAAATCAACTGTTCAATAACCCTCATAGGTAATTTTTCTTGATTCTTATATATATATATATATATTGTAAATTCATGATAAAATCTTATGAATTGGTTAAAAATTTTATATTCTACATATGTATGAGATGCATGTAAGCAATTAGAATTCTAACATGGTATCAGAGCCTTGGTTTTGCCATGAATCTACAATTTTATGTTTCAACGAAATACTTTTCTATTTTTTGAGTTATTTATTTCATGAATTTTAAAATATTGGATTTTGATATTCATGAATTATAAATATTGATTTTTCTATGTGTGTGATTAAATAAATAAACAAACAAATAAGAATAAAATGTTTTCTCCTTGTGCAAAGAAAATAATTTTTCTCTATAGAGAAAAGGGGGCCATTCTAAATAAATTTTTAGACAAATAAGCCCAACTTTAGCCTGGCCTCTTAAACTACCCAAAATAGACAAATAAGCCCAAAATAAAACAAACCTAAACTAAACTAGCCCAATTAATTTTTTTAGGTTATAGGTTGTCCAAATGTACTTAATTAAATGTTACATAAAGAATAAAAACTAAATAAAATATCTTAAAGGCCCATTGCACCATTCGACCTAAACTTATCTTCATTGTCCTATTTAGCTTTTTTCCCTTATTGAACTTGCATCTTCTCCACTTGAGGTATCATTAATGCTTGTAAGACTTATTTAAGCTTTTTTGACCTTGCTCTTGTTATTGGTCCTTAAGGAATTGCTAGTTCATATCCCTTGTTGCCATTGTACTTGGTCATGCTCATATCATCCCCTCCCTATTTGAAAGGATTCATCCTTGAATCTGAATCACAGTCAAATGGTGATAAGTTTGAAACATTAAAAGTTGCACTTACACCATACTCACTTGGCAAATCAATCTTGTGTGCATTGTCATTGATCCGTTCCAGCACTTGAAATGGTCTATCTCCTCTTTCATCAAGTTTAGACTTCCTTTGGTTAGGAAACCTCTCTTTAGTCATATGGATCGAACCCAATTTCCTGGTTCAAATAACACTGACCATTGTTAGCCTGTTTTGCATACATTCTGTTCTTTTTCTCAATGTACTCATGTGTTTTCATATGTATTATCTTAACCAAATCAGCCATAGCCTTACCATCTAAGTTAAAAAGTTCGTTCAAAGGTAAAGGCATCAAATCCAAAAAAGTCAATGGATTAAAACCATATATAATTTCAAAAGGTGAAAAACCTATAGAAGTATTAATTAATGATTATAAGCAAACTCAAAAAATGGTAAACATTCTTCCTAAGTTTTAATATTCTTACTAGTTATCGCATGCAACATAGTTCCTAAAGTTCTATTAATAACTTTGGTTTGGCCATCTGTTTGTAGATGACAAGTAGTGGAAAACATAAGTTTAGTACCAATTTTACCCCACAAAACACGCAAAATGTGACTTAGGAACTTATAATCCCTATTAGAAACGATAGCCCTAGGTATACCATGCAATCGAACAACTTCCATGAAAAATAAATCAGTTATGTTTATTGCATCATCAGTTTTATAACAAGCAATAAAATGTGCCATTTTACTAAATCGGTTCACTACAACAAACACACTGTAAGGCCCCTAACATGACCCTAATTTAATTTGCATATTATTGTAATTAAGTAAGGGGGTAAATTAACATGTTATTATGTTAATTGCATGAAAATATAATAAAAGAGTATGGTTTAATGTTAATTAAGGATGCAATTGAGGATAAAGGTATTAATTTCGGGTTAATTGGTATTTTTTGGCATTTTGGTGGCCAATTGTGTAAAGAAGCATTTAATTCAAGGTTAAATTGAAAGAATGCTTAAATGGATAGGTTAATGTTTGAAAAAGAATTAGTGGAGGGGTTAAAGTCTAACATGCATAAAGGCTTGTGGCATTTGTGTGACATGCAAAATGATGAAGGACTAAAGAGGAGATTGTCATGTGGGTATAAAAGGCTTGGGTTAGAGAATTTGATTGTGAGAATCGACATTTGTTGAGAGCAAAACCAAAAATTCATCTTCTTCTTCCTCTTTGATTTCCATAGATTTATCTCAAGCATTTAGATGTTAATGGTGCATGTTGGTTAATTAAGAGTTTAAGGCTCTAAGCTAAGGTAATTAAACTCTCAATTTTAACACTGCATCATCACCATCTTCTTCTTCATTTTCTGTTGACTGAGAATTTGTCATTTGCTGGAAATGTATGTTCATGGTGATGGTATTTATGAAGGAGAAGAGGAAGGAAGAAGGATCAAAGGAAAGGGAATTGATAGAGGTTGAAGACATTGGGTTTATCAGCCAAGGTATGGGAATTTAGGCCATTCATATTGCATGTAAAATGGATTACTGGAAGTGAATAGGATTTACATAATCGAATTTACGTTTTTCTGGAAGTTTATCGTTGGAAGGTTGAAGAAGACAGACTAACCGAGTCGTGAATGACTTCACGAGTCGTGAACATCAGTCCAACTCGTGAAGCTCTTCACGAGTCGTAAAGTCGAGTCTTTCTTCTTCACTCGTGAGCTTCTTCACGAGTCGTGAAGAGTTCCTTTGTTACCTCACTCGTGAAGCTCTTCACGAGTCCTGAAGTTCAGCTTTTCTTCCTCACGCGTGAGCCACTTCACGAGTCGTGAAGTATAGTTCCTTCTCCACTCGTGAACCCCTTCACGAGTCGTGAGAATCACCTTATTTGCTTCACTCGTGAATCCCTTCACGAGTCGAACTCCTCTTCACGACTGAATGACCTGTCTTGAATTTTTTGCTCATAAGTTGAGCTATAGAATAGAAAATTGAGTGATTCTTTTTGCATTGAAAAATAGACTTCCATACCTATATTTCACATGAAGAAACCTAAGCTTGAATCTATCTCTATGTACATGTAATCTATAGTTGAATCCGGACTAGTTTTCTAGACTACTCTATGTAACAGAAATTGCTAGTATGAACAGATTGTTGCTACACTTGATAATATGATTCTTAAATTGATTGAGACAGCTAATTGCTTATGTGATAGAAAGTTAAATGAATAAGGCATGTAATATGACTATCAATGAAGGAATTGTATGCATGCACATGCGTTCATTTGTGAATATGAATAAAGATTAGAAAGGAATTATCGAACCATACATGTAATTAATCTTGTGCATGATGGTCATATGCCAAATTGAGATAAACCTACACATGTAAATCTTATGACATGAAAGTGCACCTTTTGATATGCACTTGTGATATGAAAAAGAGAATAATAGCATGACCTTGGCATGTGTATATGCCATATGAAAACATGTTGATATTTTGTATAGCACATGACTTGAATGATGATAAAGGTATATATATATGTGTTGGAAACATGCTCATAAGAATAAATCGACTATATGCGAATGTACCCACAGGTATGTACATTTATGATTATGTATATGAGTATATGAGCATGTAATTGCCCTATGAGATAGAAGATGAATTAGCATGACTATGAACATGTGAAATGCTTAATGAGGGCATGATCAAGTCTATGATATGATGATTATATGTCATGCTTATATGATATGATGCAAATGATATAGTCATACAGATATAGATGAGCCAGATATATATCTTGGCATATGAAATGTGCATGTATCTGATTATGCACCAGAGAATTCACAGGTTGATAAGACTATGCATATGTGCAAACAGTATACTATGAATACAGTATTAAAATGTGAATTGAATACGAATATAGTTCCGCCTGCGATAGAGTTTTAGATGTGGGTAGATAGGCGCCTATAGGGAAATTGCAGCTGCCATAGTTGGCCCATTTGGGTCCATAGTATATGATCCCATTTGGATCATGATCAGCCCCGTTTGGGTTGATAGGCTACCCTGTTTGGGTATGCTTGACCGGTCCATAGTACAGTTGGCCCCGTTTGGGTCTATAGATTCGATATCTTCGGATATCCCTCATTTGATACCATTGTGTATCCATAGTTCCCGCATCCACTGATAAAGCTAAGGTAGGCTAAACGTTATTCATAGTAATGATCAAGAGTAAACAGTTAAAGTTATTTGACTAAAGGTTGATATGTGGCTTATATTGTTGGTTTACCACAGGAATTATGCTTCAATTGAATATGTTCACATGGAATATTGCCATCTATATGAATTATGAAAAAGAAATATGTGTTTCTCTCTCTCAGGTACAATGCTTATGTACATGAGAATATGCTTATGCTTTAAAGTATATGTTATTGTTGCCATGTTATGTTGGACATGTTGATTATAGTATATGAACATATTGTATATGTATGTTTTGATGGCCTTGTGTATGGCCATCCATCTGTAGATATTCCCCACTAAGCTTTATAGCTTAGCACGGGTTATTTATCCGTGTAGGTACCTTCTAGAAAGACTTTTGCTCAGGGACGTTCTCTGCATCAGGAAGGGCCAACCATCTACTTATAACCTTGATGTAGGATATTTCGTAATACAGCTATCATATGTTTTGTATAATGGCCAGTCATATTTTGATATGTATATAACCTATGTGGGATAATGTAACTCACCAGTAGTAAAACTACGAAAGAACATGTGTGCATGTGATATGCATGAAGTAATATCCATATAGTTAGTATGCATGATACTAAGCATGAAATGAAAAACAGGAACAGTTAGGTGGCACAAATAATAGTATATGAAATCGTATGGCATGATTAATGGCTAAGTGATGGTTAATTGAACATGTAGTATGAGCATGATTAATAGTATTCATGATACATGTGAATATAGGGTATTTGCATGAGGGGTGCTTCAATTTTGGTATCAGAGCCTAGGTTTAGTCTTTTCTGGGTAAAGATGAACCTAGGATTCTATAGTATGATATAGTGATTGCTGGCCTGATGCAGAAGTCCCTGTTTTCTTATTGATCAAAGATGGAAAGCTCTAGAGATGCTTTGGAGGAATCGGCTGAAAGTAATAGGCCGGTTAGAACTAATCCTTCCAATACTGGACCTTCATTCTCCAATCCAAATGAGGTCCCAGCAGCCATCCCTGCAAAAGCATTGTTAAAGATATTACAGGATATGGCTCAAATTCTTCAAAGAATGACAGCACCTAAAGCTCCAATCCCTGAAATTAGGAAGCATGGTGCTGAAGAGTTTCTAGGCACTAATCTGGAACAGTCTGAGGAAGCTGAATTTTGGCTGGAAAGACTAGAGAGAATTTTTGATGAAATCCGCTGTCCAATGGGTCATAAGGCATCTTGTGCTGTGTCCCTATTGCAAGGAGCAGCTTATGATTGGTGGAAGTTGGTGTTGAGACAACCCCAGCTACCAGATCCCTTTACATGGGAATTCTTCACAGCTGAATTCAAGAAAAAGTATGTTACAGAGGCATATAAGCAAGAGAAGTTAAAGGAGTTTCTCAACTTGAAATAGAGAGCTATGTCTGTGGCTGAATATGAGAAAGAATTCAGTCGCTTGTGCAAATATGTTCCTAATGAGATGTTGATTGATGCTTTTAAATGTAGACAGTTTGAAGATGGGTTGAATGAGCATATCAGAGAAAAGTTGATTAGGTCTACATCTTTGCAAGTGGTTAACTTCACTCAATTGGTTACAGCAGCCTTGCGAGTTGAAAAGAATGAAATGGCAAAGAGAGAAAGAGAACAGAGAAGAAGTGGGTCCAAGGGTGGATCTTTTACAGGAAAGAGAGCTAGAGGAGCACAAGGAAATCAACCAGCTAAATCTGGCTATAGTTCTGCAAAGAGGGACCGGAGACAGGAGTCTTCTGTAATGTCTAAATAGGGAAAGGGAGCTTTAGGGAAATAGAGTGGGGGGCAACCTCCAGAGTGTTTCCATTGTACTAGGAAACATTGGGGTAGTTGCAGGAAATTGTCTGGAGCATGTTACAAGTGTGGTGGTACTGGTCACTACATGGCAAGCTGTCCTTCGAAAAGGGACCAGGATGTTGAACAACAGGGCAGTAGAGGAACTTTTAATGCACCATCTTCTGGTAGAGGCAGAGGAAGAGGACTTGGGGGATCGAGGCCCCAGGGATCCCAGTCCAGGAACATTTCTGAATCTGTTGACAGGCCCGCAGCTCCAGTTGTTCCTATTCGGGCTTATGCATTGAAAGCTAGAGAGGATCAGAGTGCTCCGGAAGTCATAGCTGGTATTTTCTCTCTCTTTGATTCTGACATGCATGCACTTATTGATCCTGGCTCCACTCATTCTTATGTTTGCACTGGGGATTTGGGTAGAAATGAGTCTACTGTACATGAAATGGAATATGATATATGTGTAACTAACCCTTTGGGTCACAGTGCTATTGTTAATAGAGTGCATAAACAGTGTCCTATAGTAATTCAAGGGAAAGAATTCCTTGCTGATCTTATTGAGTTACCATTCCGGGAATTTGATATTATACTTGGTATGGATTGGCTGTCTAGACACCATGCAGTGGTTAATTGTGAAGCTAAAACTGTAACTCTTATTGGTGCTGATGGTAAAGAAAAGTTAGTTCAGGGCATCCGATCTAAACCCATAGCTAATGTGATATCAGCTATGCAAGCTAAGCGATTTATGAAAAAAGGGTGTGAAGCTTTCTTAGCACTTGTGCTTGATTCAAGAATAGAGAATGTGAATCTTCAAGAGATTCCAGTGGTGAAAGAGTTTCCTTATGTGTTCCCAGAAGACTTGCCTAGTCTTTCACCTGAAAGGGAAGTTGAATTGTCTATAGACATTCTACTGGGTACAACTCCTGTTTCGAAGGCACCATACAGGATGGCTCCTTTGGAATTGAAGGAACTTAAAGTACAGCTACAGGAGTTGCTTGACAAAGGCTTCATTAGGCCTAGTGTGTTGCCTTGGGGTGCACTGGTTTTGTTTGTGAAGAAAAAAGATGGGTCTATGAGGATGTGCATAGACTACAGACAGTTAAATAGGGTAACAGTGAAAAATAAGTACCCTTTACCAAGAATTGAAGATTTATTCGATCAGTTGAAGGGTGCTGGAGTGTTTTCCAAGATTGATTTGTGAACGGGTTATTATCAACTCCGGGTTAAGGATGTGGATGTTTCCAAAACGGCTTTTAGAACCCGATATGGGCATTATGAATTTCTGGTGATGCCATTTGGGTTAACAAATGCACCGACTGCATTTATAGACCTTATGAATAGGGTATTTAGACCCTACTTGGATCAATTTGTTGTTGTGTTCATAGATGACATTTTGGTGTATTCGAGAAATGAAGCGGAACATGCTGAGCACTTGAGAATTGTTCTACAGACTCTGAGGGAGAATAAGTTATATGCTAAGATGAGCAAATGTGATTTTTGGCTTAAGGAAATTTCTTTCCTTGGTCATGTTGTGTCTTTTGAAGGCATTAGAGTGGATCCAGCAAAAATTGAGGCTATAGTGAATTGGAAGCCGCCTCGAAATTTGACGGAAGTGAGAAGTTTTCTGGGTTTAGCAGGTTATTACCATCGTTTTGTGAAAGGCTTTTCAGTTATAGCCGCACCACTCACTAAACTGTTGAGAAAGGGTATAAAGTTTGAGTGGACTGATCGGTGTCAAGCAAGTTTTGATCAATTGAAAAAATTTTTGACTGAGGCTCCAATTTTGGCACAGCCAGTTACAGGAAAGGAGTATGCTATGTATAGTGATGCTTCTAGAATTGGCTTGGGTTGTGTGCTAATGCAAGATGGCAAAGTAATTGCCTATGCATCTAGACAGTTGAAGCCACATGAACAAAATTATCCAACCCATGACCTAGAGTTAGCAGCAGTAGTGTTTGCTTTGAAAATTTGGCGACATTATTTGTATGGGGAAAAGTGCAAAATCTACACAGATCACAAGAGTCTCAAGTATTTACTCACTCAAAAGGAACTTAACTTGAGACAACGAAGATGGTTAGAACTGTTTAAAGATTATGATTGTATAGTGGATTACCATCCAGGCAAAGCTAATGTTGTAGCTGATGCCTTGAGCCGTAAGATGATGGCTGCTATGATTGCACATCGTGGTAGATGGAGACTTGCTTATGATGGTGCTTTAATAGCACATTTGAAGGCTAGCCCTTGTTTGAGGCAAACAGTGATTGATGCACAGAAACATGATGAAAAGTTGCAACAGATTTTAAAGTCTTCACATGAAGGGACCCAGTCTGAGTACTCAGTGAAAGAAGATGGGGGTGTGTATTATCAGAATAGATTATATGTTCCTGATGACAAAGAGTTAAAGAGAACAGTATTGAATGAGGCTCACAATACAGTGTTTACTATGCACCCTGGTGGGAATAAGATGTACCAGGATTTGAAACAAAGTTATTGGTGGCCTGGCATAAAGAGAGATGTGGTAGCCTATGTCTCCATATGTTTGACTTGTCAACAGGTAAAAGCAGAGCACCAGTTACCCTCTGGTTTGTTGAACCCCATTCCAATTCCACAATGGAAATGGGAGGATATTACCATGGATTTTGTAACAGGATTACCCCTTACACAGAAAAAGTATGATGCAGTTTGGGTTATAGTTGACAAGCTAACTAAATCAGCTCATTTCATACCAGTTCGGAGGGATTACTCCCTGGATAAGTTAGCAGAACTTTATGTAAATGAGATCATCAGATTGCATGGCATTCCGGTGTCAATAATCTCCGATCGAGATCCGAGATTGACATCGAGATTTTGGCAAAGTTTACAACAAGCTTTGGGAACTCAGCTTCGTTACAGTACAGCATTCCACCCTCAGACTGATGGGCAATCTGAGCGGGTTATTCAAATTCTAGAGGATATGATGAGAGGATGTGTTTTGAATTTTACAGGAAGTTGGGAAAGATATCTACCCTTAATGGAGTTCGCCTACAATAATAGTTATCAAAGGAGCATCAAGATGGCACCTTATGAGGCCTTGTATGGTCGGAAATGTAGAACTCCTGTTTACTGGACTGAATTGTCTGAGCGCAAAGTTATTGGTCCTGATATTGTCAAAGATACAGAGGAAAAGGTACAAGTTATCAAGCAGAGATTGAGGGAAGCTAGTGATAGATAGAAGTCTTATGTTGATTTGAAAAGAAAGGATATTGAATATCATGTGGGTGACAAAGTGTTTCTGAAAGTGTCCCCTTGGAGAAAAGTATTAAGATTTGGGAAAAAGGGTAAACTGAGCCCGAGGTTTATAGGCCCATATGAGATTCTTCAAAGAGTTGGGCCAGTGGCATATAGGTTGGCTCTCCCTATGGAACTAGCCAAACTTCATGATGTGTTTCATGTTTCTATGTTACGGAAGTATCGTTCAGATGAATCTCATGTGATACCAGTTCAAGATGTGCAAGTACAGTCAGATTTCACTTATGATGAAGAGCCTATAGCAATTCTGGCTAGAGAAGTTAGACAGCTTAGAAATAAGCAAATTCCACTTGTTAAAGTGCTCTGGCAATATCACGATATACAAGAAGTTACTTGGGAGCCAGAGACAGCTATGAAAGAACAGCATCCTCACTTATTCAACACAGGTATGAATTTCGGGGACGAAATTCTTAAGGGGGAGAGAATTGTAAGGCCCCTAACATGACCCTAATTTAATTTGCATATTATTGTAATTAAGTAAGGGGGTAAATTAACATGTTATTATGTTAATTGCATGAAAATATAATAAAAGAGTATGGTTTAATGTTAATTAAGGATGCAATTGAGGATAAAGGTATTAATTTGGGGTTAATTGGTATTTTTTGGCATTTTGGTGGCCAATTGTGTAGAGAAGCATTTAATTCAAGGTTAAATTGAAAGAATGCTTAAATGGATAGGTTAATGTTTGAAAAAGAATTAGTGGAGGGGTTAAAGTCTAACATGCATAAAGGCTTGTGGCATTTGTGTGACATGCAAAATGATGAAGGACTAAAGAGGAGATTGTCATGTGGGTATAAAAGGCCTGGGTTAGAGAATTTGATTGTGAGAATCGGCATTTGTTGAGAGCAAAACCAGAAATTCATCTTCTTCTTCCTCTTTGATTTCCATAGATTTATCTCAAGCATTTAGATGTTAATTGTGCATGTTGGTTAATTAAGAGTTTAAGGCTCTAAGCTAAGGTAATTAAACTCTCAATTTTAACACTGCATCATCACCATCTTCTTCTTCATTTTCTGTTGACTGAGAATATGTCATTTGCTGGAAATGTATGTTCATGGTGATGGTATTTATGAAGGAGAAGAGGAAGGAAGAAGGATCAAAGGAAAGGGAATTGATAGAGGTTGAAGACATTGGGTTTATCAGCCAAGGTATGGGAATTTAGGCCATTCATATTGCATGTAAAATGGATTACTGGAAGTGAATAGGATTTACAGAATCGAATTTACGTTTTTCTGGAAGTTTATCGTTGGAAGGTTGAAGAAGACAGACTTGCCGAGTCGTGAATGACTTCACGAGTCATGAATATCAGTCCGACTCGTAAAGCTCTTCACGAGTCGTGAAGTCTAGTCTTTCTTCTTCACTCGTGAGCTTCTTCACGAGTCATGAAGAGTTCCTTTGTTGCCTCACTCGTGAAGCTCTTCACGAGTCGTGAAGTTCAGCTTTTCTTCCTCACTCATGAGCCACTTCACGAGTCGTGAAGTATAGTTCCTTCTCCACTCGTGAACCCCTTCACGAGTCGTGAGAATCACCTTATTTGCTTCACTCGTGAATCCCTTCACGAATCGAACTCCTCTTCATGACTGAATGACCTGTCTTGAATGTTTTGCTCATAAGTTGAGCTATAGAACAGAAAATTGAGTGATTCTTTTTGCATTGAAAAATAGACTTCCATACCTATATTTCACATGAAGAAACCTAAGCTTGAATCTATCTCTATGTACATGTAATCTATAGTTGAATCCGGACTAGTTTTCTAGACTACTCTATGTAACAGAAATTGCTAGTATGAACAGATTGTTGCTACACTTGATAATATGATTCTTAAATTGATTGAGACAGCTAATTGCTTATGTGATAGAAAGTTAAATGAATAAGGCATGTAATATGACTATCAATGAAGGAATTGTATGCATGCATATGCGTTCATTTGTGAATATGAATAAAGATTAGAAAGGAATTATCGAACCATACATGTAATTAATCTTGTGCATGATGGTCATATGCCAAATTGAGATAAACCTACACATGTAAATCTTATGACATGAAAGTGCACCTTTTGATATGCACTTGTGATATGAAAAAGAGAATAATAGCATGACCTTGGCATGTGTATATGCCATATGAAAACATATTGATATTTTGTATAGCACATGACTTGAATGATGATAAAGGTATATATATATATGTGTTGGAAACATGCTCATAAGAATAAATCGACTATATGCGAATGTACCCACAGGTATGTACATTTATGATTATGTATATGAGTATATGAGCATGTAATTACCCTATGAGATAGAAGATGAATTAGCATGACTATGAACATGTGAAATGCTTAATGAGGGCATGATCAAGTCTATGATATGATGATTATATGTCATTCTTATATGATATGATGCAAATGATATAGTCATACAGATATAGATGATCCAGATATATATCTTGGCATATGAAATGTGCATGTATCTGATTATGCACCAGAGAATTCACAGGTTGATAAGACTATGCATATGTGCAAACAGTATACTATGAATACAGTATTAAAATGTGAATTGAATACGAATATAGTTTCGCCTGCGATAGAGTTTTAGATGTGGATAGATAGGCACCTATAGGGAAATTGCAGCTGCCATAGTTGGCCCATTTGGGTCCATAGTATATGATCCCATTTGGATCATGATCAGCCCCGTTTGGGTTGATAGGCTACCCCGTTTGGGTATGCTTGACCGGTCCATAGTACAGTTGGCCCCGTTTGGGTCTATAGATTCGATATCTTCGGATATCCCTCATTTGATACCATTGTGTATCCATAGTTCCCGTATCCACTGATAAAGCTAAGGCAGGCTAAACGTTATTCATAGTAATGATCAAGAGTAAACAGTTAAAGTTATTTGACTAAAGGTTGATATGTGGCTTATATTGTTGGTTTACCACAGGAATTATGCTTCAATTGAATATGTTCACATGGAATATTGCCATCTATATGAATTATGAAAAAGAAATATGTGTTTCTCTCTCTCGGGTATAATGCTTATGTACATGAGAATATGCTTATGCTTTAAAGTATATGTTATTGTTGCCATGTTATGTTGGACATGTTGATTATAGTATATGAACATATTGTATATGTATGTTTTGATGGCCTTGTGTATGGCCATCCATCTGTAGATATTCCCCACTAAGGTTTATAGCTTAGCACGGGTTATTTATCCGTGTAGGTACCTTCTAGAAAGACTTTTGCTCAGGGACGTTCTCTGCATCAGGAAGGGCCAACCATCTACTTATAACCTTGATGTAGGATATTTCGTAATACAGCTATCATATGTTTTGTATAATGGCCAGTCATATTTTGATATGTATATAACCTATATGGGATAATGTAACTCACCAGTAGTAAAGCTACGAAAGAACATGTGTGCATGTGATATGCATGAAGTAATATCCATATAGTTAGTATGCATGATACTAAGCATGAAATGAAAAACAGGAACAGACAGGTGGCACAAATAATAGTATATGAAATCGTATGGCATGATTAATGGCTAAGTGATGGTTAATTGAACATGTAGTATGAGCATGATTAATAGTATTCATGATACATGTGAATATAGGGTATTTGCATGAGGGGTGCTTCACACACTATCCCTTGTCCTTTTTGTCCTAGGTAACCCTACAATGAAGTCCATAGAAATGTCAGTCTAAGGTTCAGTAGGAATAAGTAAAGGAGTATACAAACCTTGATTTAAACACTTATACTTAGCCTATTTACATGTAAAGCATTGAGTACACACTTTTGAAACATATTTTTGCATATTAGGCCAATAAAAATGTTCATTAAGCATGTCTAAAGTCTTTTGCACACCAAAATGTCCCATTAATCCCCTACTATGTGATTCCTTCACAAGCACTCTCTAATAGAACATGTAGGTATACATAGTTGTTTTCCTCTAAAAAGAAACCCATCATGTCTATATAACTTATTAAATGTATAATGTACACATGCCTTATACACTTCACCAAAGTCAGAATCATGATCATATATTTCTTTCAAATGCTCAAAACCTAACAATTTAGAACTGAGCATAGAAATCAATTCATATCTCCTAGAAAGTGCATCAGCAATAAAATTCTCTTTACCTTGCTAGTACTTAATAACATAGGGAAAAGTATCAAGGTACTCTACCCACTTACTATGCCACATATTCAACTTAACTTGTCCCTTTAGATATTTGAGAGACTAGTGATCTATGTGTATCACAAATTCTTTAGGTAAAAGGTTGTGTTCCCAAACCTTAAGAACTCTCACCAATGCATAGAACTCTTTGTCATCGGTAGAGTAATTCAGCTGTGCTCAACTCAACTTCTCACTAATGTATGCTATTGGTCAATTTTCCTACATCAAAATAGCACCTATAACAATCCTAGAAGCATCACATTCAACCTTAAAAGTCTTAGAAAAATCAGGTAATTTCAAAATAGGAGCAGTATACAATTTATTTTTCAAACCATTAAAAGCATCTTCTTGCTTTTTACCCCATTTAAAACTAGCAGACTTTTTAATGATTTCATTTAAAGGTGCAGCAATAGTAGAAAAATCCTTAACAAATCTCCTATAGATTCTTGCTAAGCCATAAAAGCTCCTCACCTTACTTGTATTTTTAGGTGTTGGCCATTCTTGGATAGCCTTAAGCTTTTCATTAACTACCTCAACACCACGTGCACTAATAATAAATCCTAAGAAAATAACACTATCAACACAAAATGTGCATTTCTTCAAATTAGCATACAATTGTTTTTCTCTCAAAATAACTAACACAAGTTCAACATGCCGTAAACGCTCTTTTAGGCTTTTGATGTAAATCAATATATCATCAAAATACACAACAATAAATTTACCTAAGAATTCACGCAAAATATGGTTCATAAGTCTCATAAATATGCCAGGCGTATTAGTTAAGCCAAAAGGCATAACCAACCATTCATACAAACCATATTTTGTTTTAAAGGCAGTTTTCCATTCATCACCTAATTTCATCCTAATTTGATGATAACCACTTTTCAAGTAAATTTTAGTGAATATTACAGTACTATTTAACTTTTCAAGCATATCATCTAACCTAGGAATAGGATGGCGATACTTTACAGTAATTTTGTTAACTGCTCGAAAATTAACACACATGTTCATGGTTCCATCCTTTTTAGGTACCAAAAGAATAGGAACAACATAAAGTCTTAGGCTTTCTTTCATGTGTCCTTTTGCTAAAAGTTCCTCCACTTGTCTTTGCAACTCTTTTGTTTCCTTCAGATTGCTTCGATAAGCTAGACGGTTTGAAATTTATACACCATGAACAAAATTAACTTGATGTTCAATCCCTCTAATTATTGGTAACCCAGGTGGTATCTCCTTAGGAAAGATATCTTTATAATCCTACAATAACTTAGAAAAAGAACTAGGCAAATTTTTGTCAAGGTTAGTTTCAGAGAAATAATTGTCCTTAAACCTCAAAAGTACTAAAGCCCTTATGCTTAGTATGCATTCCTTAGCTCTCGTTCTTTTGCATGAAAGGAGTATTTGCTAAATTTTTCACTTGGCTCACTCTGCTCTCCTTTTATCTCAACACACATTAACTTCTTTTCTTTTGCACTTATTTTTTTCTTTTCTCACTAGTGTAGTCGCTCACCATTGGGCTTTTACTTTTATTCTTTTCTTTACTGGACTTTTTTCTCTCATTTTTCTTTTCATTCCCACTTCCCTTTACCTCTTTTGCAGATTAATGTATCTTTATTTGATCCGCATATACCTTTTTAGGTTCTAAAGGGGCGAGTACATGTTTACATCCTTTAAACTCCAAAGTGTAACTATTTCTAAATCTATCATGTAATACATACCTATCAAATTGCCAAGGCCTTCCTAGTAAAATATGACCAGAATGTATTGGTATAACATCACCGGTGACTTTATCTACATATTTACCAATGGAAAATAATATAGTTACATATTTGGTCACTTTTACTTCCCCACTATCATTTAACCATTAAAGTCTATATAGGTTAGGTTTTCTCTCAGTTTTAAGTCCTAATTTATCAACTAAGACTATGCTAGCAACATTAACATAACTACCCCCATCAATTATCATACCGCAAACTTTCCCACCTATTAATCACCTAGTATAAAAGATATTTTCCCTCTGTTATAGTCCTTCTTCTTTCACATTTACATTCAATGCACACAATACAACTAAGGACTCCTCTTAAATAGGATATTCTATATTTTTATCTATATTAGAACAATCCTCCAAATGTGGCATATCATCACTATTGTCATCAGATTTAGAATCAGAAACAATTTCATTCCACTTATTATCATGGTCTTTTTATTCCCATATTCATTAGCATAATAACCATGATCCTTATATTTGAAACATTAAATGTCCCTATATCTATTAGTTTTAGGGGTTATTTCAGAAGTACCTTTTTATGTAGTGACCATTTTTTTTGGAATTGGACTGTACTTAGCAGTGGATTCCTTCTTTGAGTCACCCTTGTTCCACTTTGATTTTCATTTATTGTTATTGGAATTTGAATAGGACTTGGATATCCCACGTTTACTTCTTTGTCTTTCCACTTTAATTGTAATGTTTACCAAATCATCCATACCCACATAATTCTATACTTCAACAATATCAATAAGTTCTCTATTCATACCTCCTAAAAAGCATGACATTGTTTGATATTCATCCTCTACAATACTTGCTTTAATCATGAGCATCTCCATCTTCTTGTAGTAATCCTCTATAAAACTAGATCATATATAAGTCTTTGTAACTGATTGTAGAGATCCCTATGATAGTAACTAGGCACATACTTCTTTCTCATAATTCTTTTTATATCCTTTTCAAGAAGTGATAGGGAGTTCCCCATTTCTCCTCTTATTTTTTAATAACTCATTCCATCAAATTAGTGTATAATTAGAAAATTCAATGGCTGCAAGTTTTACCTTTTTCTCATCCGAATAGTGGTGGCATGAAAAGTTCATCTCCACATTTCTTCCCCAGTTGAGATAGGCATCCACATCATTTTTGCCTTTGAATGGTGGAATCTTCATCTTGATAGCACTTAAATTATTGTCTTGGCTCTTTATTCAATTGTCATACCTCCTTGCTCTTCTTAGAAAAGAATGAGCCTCCTCTTCCTCATCGTTGTTGTATAGCTAGTCTACCTCTTCCTCTCTTGTAGACATAACCTTGGAACCTTTAAGGCTATCTTCTAAGCTGTTTATCCTAAAATTTAGCTTTTGCAAACTATCCATGAAAGCTTTGTACATAAACTTATTATCAGGCCTAATCTTGATTTCCTCTTTTCTATTGATTTCGAACATCTTTAAACTTTAAATAAATAAATAAATAAAGGAAATATTTCACTCAATCTCACATGTTTGTCTCTCAACTCACAAATTGATATCTCATAATTGCACTTCAGAACCAACTCAAACAAATATGCACAACTAAGTAATTTGATTAAGAGAAGCAATGAATACCTAATAAGGATAGTAAGGTATCAACTCTAGAGGCAAATTGATCAAATTAAACAAAAAAATCAGAATTTAATACATAAGAAGATGATTTCATGTACTATAATATAGATAGATGTTCAACAATGTGCAATATGTTAAACTAGTGTAATTGGAATCAAAAATAGTTTAGACATATAAATTGAAAACTTAGAATGAAGAAAATGGACAAGACGGATGCACTTAAATGCGATGTTTAACTAAACCTAATGATTAGTTTAAGTAGATTTAAAGTAAGAATTAACAAAAAGAAATCAAAAAAGTATACAATAAACATAACCCAAATCCAAAATTAAGAGTACTAACCTGGTTTTGAAGAAATCAAACCAATTTGCGAAAGTTCTAACTCCAATTCTTGCTTGATTGATCAAAACTTACCCCAAGTGGTATAGGGCATTTTGTAGATCAAAATTATATCCAAACCAAGATCAAACCACTCAAAGATTGTAAATTATATGTTTGATATATTCAATGGCAAATTCAAATTTAACAAGAATAAAAGATTCATCAATTGATCAAATATGAACTTAAAAATATAGTAAACCCAGATTGATAATAAGGCTATTTCTTTTTTTTTTGCTTTTTCTCTTTTTTTATAACTTTAACCAAGCAAACTAATGATCAAATACTAAAAGATAGGTAATTAACACAATAGAGCAAGAACCAAATAAGGAACTAGATGCAATATCCTATTCAGCAAAAATAGAAAATTAAAGTTTTAAAAGCAAAATTAAAGGATAGTTAAAAATTTACCCCTTAGCTTATGCTTTGATACTGATTGATGCGAAACCCCAGCCTATATGCCAAACTAGAATGCCAACATACCATGAATATTTAACATAAACATGATAATAAACTCCTAATCTAAAGAACCCCCAAACAAGATTGATTAGAAATGCTTAAAATTGATTGATTTAGAAAATAAGAAGAAGAAGAATCAAGCATACATTAATCATGCAAATTGCCTAAGTCTAATTCTTCATGCAATAGCAAGAATCAATTAAAATCAACTCTCACAAAGTCAGCCAAGCCAAATGAAAATCTCATTAACTAAAAATCAATTTTGTTACAAATGAAGAATTTAGCCCTTTATATAGGCTAGGCAGCCACCCTTTCCTAGATCAATTAAAATGAAATACTAACTCTAAGAGATAAACAATGAAATAAATAACAAAGATGATTCCTAACCTTTATCTACATGTATTTGGCCACAATATGGACTAATTACATGAAGAAATAAAGATAAATACAATCTGAAGATAATCCAAAAATTTATTGATAAATATGCATAATTATCCTAAGAAAATTAAAGAATAAATGTAGACTTAATATTGGCTAAAAGTGGATTTTGGCCAGCCCTTTAGAGTTATGGTCAATTTATTATTTCTCTCTCAAACTCTTTTTAATAATATCCCAAAATAATAAGTTTTTATCAAGGAAAATTTACTCCTAAAATTTAGGACAGTAAGTTCACTAATGTAGGCCTAAACCTAAATCTGACCTAAGCCCATTAAAATTCAACTCTCCCATGTAAAATTCAGCCCCCTTAGGTATTTTAATCCTCAAATAGTTATTTTGGCCCAACTTTTCAAAAAAGATAAGTCCAACTTTTGCCTGCCCACTCAAACTACACAAAATAGTCAAATAAGCCCAAAATAAAACAATCCTAAACTAAACTAGCCCAATTCATTTTCCTAGGTTCTAGGCTACCTTAATATACTTAATTAAATGTTACATAAATAATAGAAACTAAATAAAGTAGATTGAAGGTCTATTGCACCATTCAGCCTAAACTTATCTTCATAGTCCAATTTGGCTTCTTTCTCTTTTTGAACTTGCATCTTTTCTATATGAGGTCTCATGAATACTTGTAAGACTTCTTTAAGATTTTTTTTATCTTGTTCTTGTTATTGTTCCTTGATGAAGTGCTAGTTTTTTTCTCTTGTTGCCATTGTATTTGGTCGTGTTCATATTAAAGACCTAATTAATACATGCATATACATGAACCTACTCTAAAATAATTGTTTTCTTCACATCTAGGTCATCATCATAACCTCATCAAACGTAAACCTACATTTAATCTTGGATAAAAAAATTGGTTGGCAACAATTATTTTGACTGGATCAAGCAAGTAAGAATTATTCTTAAGGTTAAAGAGATCTATTATGTCTTGGATAATGATCAACCACCTCTTCCATCAGATGATCCCACTGATGAGATTAAGGGTAGTTATCGTAAATACAATAAGGATAGTTAGATAGTGGAATGTGCAATGCTGGGTGTTATGTCCTTAGAGTTTCAGAAGTAGCATAATATGATGGATACTAGAATAATTATTTTGCATATAGAGGAGCTTTAGGCTTCTCAAGATAGAACTGAGCAATATGAGATTGTTCGAGCTCTTTTTAGCTGTAAAATGGTGGAGGGTACTTCGGCTACTACTCATGCATTAAAGATGTATGGGTATATTAAGCATTTAGGTAAGGTTGGTTATGTTATAGATAATGATCTATACATAGACTTGATCTTGTACTTATTGGCTCCAAGTTTTGTACCTTTTGTACTTAACTTCAACATGAACAAGATGTAAGTATCCATTTCTGAGCTAATAAATATGCTAAAAATAGCTGAAGGAACCTTTAAAAAATATCCAAAAGGTATCATGGTTGTCACTTCTGCTAAAGGCAAGAAGCAA
Source organism: Excoecaria agallocha (assembly GCA_037975025.1). NCBI lineage: Eukaryota > Viridiplantae > Streptophyta > Magnoliopsida > Malpighiales > Euphorbiaceae > Excoecaria > Excoecaria agallocha. Next base: position 87,363,553 of record CM075807.1, read on the forward strand.
AAGAAGAAAGCAACAGGGCATAACATAAACATGGTGGGATTTCCAAGACTAAAGCTATCAAGAAGGAGAATACCAAAGGGACTTGCTTCACTGTGGTAAAGATGACCACTAGAAGCATAACTACAATGCCTATCTAGATTCTCTCAAGGAGAAGAAACAGGCTAATGCTTTTACTTTAGGTATTCATATGATTGAAATTAATACTTATTATATTACTTCTAGGAAATCTTAGGTATTAGATACAAAATATTGATCTTGTTTATGTAATGATCTACAGGGGCTTAAAAGCAGTAGAAGAGTTGGAAAGGTAGAGATATATCTACAATTAGCTACTGGATAAAACATCTCTACAATAATTATGAGGACTTATCATTTGCCTTTTCCAAGTGGATTGATACTAGAGTTAAATAATTGTTATTATATTCCTGTATTATCTAGGAGTATTATTTCTTTCAATTGTTTATTAAATGTTTATGACATTTCTTTTAAGCACAAAAGCTATTCAATTTTTAAGAGCAATATATTTTATGCTAAAGCTATCACAGAGAATGGTATATTTGTTCTTGATCTAAATAAAGAAGTGCATAATGTGAATACCAAAAGAATGAACCAAGATAATCATAACACCTCATATTTATGGCATTATAATTTACGCCATATAAATAAGAAATGCATGGTCAAATTACACAAGTTAGGTGATTGAGGATCATTTGATTTTAAAACATTTGATAAATGTGAATCTTGTTTATTAGGAAAAATGTCTAAAGTACCCATTGCTGGTAAAGGAGACTGACCTAGAGAGACATTGGACTTAATACATTCAGATTTATGTGATCCAATGACTATACATTCCAGAAGAGGTTACTCCTACTTTATTACCTTTATAGATAAGTACTTCAGGTTTGGATATATCTATCTAATGAAATATGAATTTGAAGCATTTGAAAAGTTCAAATAATTTAAAAATGAAATAGAGAAGCAACTTGGCAAGAGTATTAAGACACTTAGATCAAATTGAGGTAGAGAATACCCAAGAGTTTCTAAATTATCTTAGAGATAATGGGATTTTATCTTAATAGACTCTGCCATATATACCATAGCATAATGGTGTGTCTAAGAGGAGAATCAAACATTATTTGATATGGTTTGATTCATGATGAGCCAAGCATACTTGCCTAAGTCTTTTTAGGGATATTCATTGCAAACTACTATTTATAGTAGTTGTGCAAGTATCCTTAGATTTAAGATCACCAAAGTTATCTTAAGTAATGAGTGGTATACTTTGACTCCGTAACTATTTACTTCCAACTAAAGGTGAACATAGTTAAGAGGTTGGGTATATCATAACCTTCTTAGAGATAGTTGAGTGATTAATAAAGGATTCACCATCCAAGATATATTAAGGAAAGTTATCTCGCATGATTCTATAATTGCTTTGTTCAAAGAATCTATAGCCATAGTATGATGCCAAAATGGATAGGGATCCAGAAGGAAATAATGGTTAAATTAATAGAACATACATATGTAGGTTCATATGAGTTAACATAATTCCATACTTATAATCTAAATGAGATAAGCGTGGTGAAAGGAGTGATTGCACGGTAACTATTCTATGAAAGGGTATAGTCAAAATCACTTTACTTTTCTAATATTTGGGTGGTCATGATGCTTGGCTATGCGGAACCCAATAGCTAACAAGCTACAAACCCACACATACAATTCAAATGGTAAAGAAAATTACATAAATACCCTCCCTATTAAACACTCAAACAACATGTGAATTGAAACACAAATAATTAGGAATTAAAGAACATGAAAAAATTCCACAATCAAACAATTGTTAAGTTAATCAAATTCTTTATGCAATAGAAAAGAAAGAAAGCATAAATCACAAGCCTTCTCTATAATTTAGCCAAGCCAAGATAAAGTAGCCTCCAATCTTATTAATGTCTCAAAATCTCAAGTTTACATAAAAAATAACCTATTTATACCCTAAGTAAACCTAGGTGGCACCAAACTTAAAGGTAAAACCCTAATAAGGCCTTAAGCTAAGCTAGGCCAAATTCCAATGGGTTAATAAGACAAATAAGCCCATTTTAAAAGCACTAAAACATAACTTAAACAAAACCTAAAAATGAAAAGAATGTTGGCCAAATCCACGCCCAAAAGAAAAGACTAAATTAATAAGCCTAACAATAAATAAGCTAACCTAGGCGGTATGAGCTTGATGGTTAAGGCCCAAAAGTCTTATAAGAGTTAAAAAAATAGAACTAAGTAAATGAACCCTTTTAAGTGAGGCCCATATGCCTAACCCCTCTTACAAGTTATCAATGAGTCATGTGACTTTTTAAATAAAGCACATGACTTCTACAATTAAAGTCCAAACTTTCATAAACCTAAAATATGAATTAAGTTGGCCCAATTTCATTACATGCTTCCAAAAGGCTAAGTACTTTATATATGCCTTTAAGTTCTCCATGACACTTCATAAAAGGCATCTTCATATAACTCCTATGTAATAAAGCCTTGAATATAAGACATAACCATCTTCAACTTCTGAGCACAACTTTTTGTGATTAGGTTACGTGGCATCTCCAATGGGTTTTTAATGGTTGATGGCTTCGATGGTGGATATGCATCATTTGCTAGAGGACATTTATGACTTGTATAATAATGTCATTAATTGGGAATTGATAAAATGATATAAAAGAGCCTTAATCATACGGTTCATAGTTTAACAAAGACTCTCCGTGGAGAGTCACAATTTGACTAGAACTTTTAGTTACATATTATACTACAAATATGGACAGGAACCTAATAGGTCACACATATATAGAGTAAGGAAAAAAATGATAAAAGACCAAGATAATAATATTTTATACTATTATGGGAGAGAAAAATGAATAGGAAAAAAATTAATTAAAGAGTTTAATAAATTATACATATGTAGTAATTAATTAAAGAGTTTAATTAATTATACATATGAAGAGAATTTTGTGGAGCCTATTGGAAACATTCTAAAATAAAAACACATAATTGAAATATTGCATTTCAATTAAATATTATTGGATAAATGTTATAGTGCTTAAATAATATTAATGGGTCCATTAGAGCAAAAACTATTAGCCTAGAAAAATTAATCTCTACACAAACGCCCTCTAGATGAAGGCTTCTAAGCATAACCCAAATAGTAGGCCTAATTTTTTGAACAAAATGAATTAAACATGTTTCGTAAGTATTATTAAGCCCACATATTTAATTTGATGGGATTTGGAGTTAATTTGGATAATTAAATCCACTTTTGTGCAGTAAAGACCCATCTTGTGATCTTTTGCACAAGGTCTTTTATGAAAGGGCCTCGATTGGATTTCAATTGGCCCTAAAGTAATTAATTAAATTGCAGTAACCCTTATGGCATTTCTCTAGAATTTTATGCATCTTTATCCTAATATAAATGTGTTTTTATTATAGATATAAAATCCTTACATAAGTGGGATTAAAGGATGACTTTAATCATCATCTCTTCTTCTTCCCAAGCCACATTCACTTACTAGCTTATAGAGAATTTCAGTCCCTTTGTAATTCTAATTAGATTGGTTCATTTAGTCCCTTTCTTTTGTGGATCAATATTAGAGATGTTCTAGTTTGGATATTATGGTTTGTGACAACCTGGTGCAAAAGAAAATCAACTAGTATATATATATATATATATATATATATATATATATATATATATTGTAAATTCATGGCAATATCTTATTAATTGGTTAAAGATTGTATATTCTGCATATGTATAAGATGCATGTAACAAATTATAATTTCAATATAGTACAACCTGGGGCCATCAGGATTCATAGAAATATCTTTTCAATACTATAAATTGTAATCCATGATGATTCTAGTGATATAATTTGATATTAAATTGAGCTCAAATAAGTCCCTAAAAGACACAAAGAAGAAAACCCAAACCGTAAAAGGGTTAGCCAACTTTGATTGACTTAAAAAAAATATTCTAAACCATAAAAAAATGCTTTTGATTGCAAAAAATCATTATAAATAGTCCCAAAAAATTTTGAAAGTGGAAAATGAATTTTTGGATAACTTTGAAAAATTAGGATTTCAGACTAGTAATTTCGCCTGCAGACTTTGAAATGTATCGAAATGAACTCGAATTGATATGAAATTTTAAACACACTTTAATTAATATTTTTAAATATTTTTAGACTAATTTGGATGTGGTTTAATAATTAAAACATATAGCCAATGAAATAGTGACAACTAGCTTAATATGAACGACACATTTAATAAATGGTAAAAGCTAGTTTCACTTATTATTTGCAAGAGGTATCAAGGGGCTAAAAAGGGGAAATTTTATCTAGAGAAATATATCCCCCTCTCTTCTTCTTCCTGCCAAATCTTTCTTTCTTCTTATTTTCTCTATAACCAAACCTTTTCCTTACCTTTCTTTTACACTAATTCTCACCCAAATTTTATCTAAAATCTTACCTTCATCTTCATCTTCTTTTTTACCTTAGAAATAGTTTAAGTGGAATTTTAGGTAAAGTAAATTGAAGAATTCCAAGTTGGAGAAAATTTCCAAGTAAATTTAGGGTATTTTGGTAGGAAATTGGTAGAATTGAAGATTTTGAGAATCTATATGTTAAAATTCAAAAAGAAAAACTCATGATTTTATCCTTGATGAATTTGGCCATAAGGTAAAAAATAAGCAGGAGAAAAGAGCAAAAAGGAAAAAGGCAAAAAAAAAGGAGAATCAAGTAGTTTCAAACACATTTAAGTTTAGTGGATACAAACTACATCTAATCTCATTGAATTTTTTTTAATATTTCACAATTTATATTATGTAACTATAGAAACATGTGTAAAATGATGAAAGAACTCAAAATTAATTGGTAAAATAATTAATCAACTTGAAATAAATGATAATTAGCATAAAAATAATATACCTTGAATATATAGGTGGTTGAAGTGTATACTATAGTATATAAGTCAATATTTTTATAATTAATTGAATAAATGGTATGGAATGATAATTAGAATATTATTTGAAATAACTATGAGTAATTAAATAATAAATGATGCTTGAATATTATGTTGGTCGAATGATGTATGCTTGTATCTAATTGTATTTGCATGTATATTACCATATGGAAGCATAAAATGATCAAATGAACACTAAAGGGATGATAATACATGAAAAAGTCTCATGCATGGTTGATAAGTTGTGATGATCAAATGGTATATAATGTGGGAATGGAACACTTTAGTTGTAAATTGATGATAAAATGTATGCATACTATTAATACATGAGCTATGAGCAAAATGGATGCAAAATATTTAAAGTAGATATATTACATAATGTACAACTTGTAGAAAAATTTAAGAAAAACTTAATATAAGATAAAAAAAAGTTTATTTACCATTGGTATACAATGGTTAAACAATAATTTAAGGATATAATGGCTAGTTATAGGGACACACAAAGTGATAAAATGATAAGTTAGATTTAGACTGTAGACCACCACCTGTATATGTATATTAGAATGTTAGTTAAGGCGTTAATAAGTCCATGTGATCCATCAACATATTCTAGAGGTATAGATCACTCCATGTGGTCACTCCAACTTATTTTGGATTATTGGAGTCCTTATCCTACATATCCAGTTTGAGAGTTTCCACCAGTTACTACTATAGGAAAATATATAATTAAGTAAAAAAAAAGAAGACAAAGTAATTAAGTGAAAAAGGATGTTAAATATGTAATTAAAGAATAAATAATATGAAAAACATGATTAAGTGATTAATAATTATAATTAAGTGAACAAGCGAGAAAAAAGGCCAAAATGTAATTAATGTTGAAAATATAATTAAAGAGGGTTAAAATGGTAAAAAGGATGAAAATGTATAAATATAAAGTCAATAGGGACTAAATGGTAATTTGCCACTACCCGGAGAAATCATAAGGATTAAATCATAAATTAAGGCATGAAAATGCAATAAAAGATTTAAAAAAGGCAAAAGGGTAAAATTAGTATAGTAATTAGTGAAAATGGGATAAAATGAAAGTTTATGAACTAAAATGAAATTTTCTCTGAAATTGTGTAATAAGTGAGTAAAAGATAGAAATAAGTAATAATAAGGATTAAATGGTAATTTAAGAAATCAAGAAAGAAATTTTAAAATGAAATTATAATATTTGGAAATAGAAAAAAATGAATATCAATAATAATCTATTTTGCATGCGATGAAATTTTGTGTAGTGTATCCACCACTAGGCAACAACATTGTTTAGGATGTGGTTTGTTTGACTACGTGCAGAGGGTAGGTAATTGAAGATAGGTGATGGTGGAGAAGGCAACGTATGGCATGATATACAAGATAAGATGTAGCATATGATATTATAGTTGTTTTGGACTTATAATATATTAATTAGTTATGTAAAAAACATAAGTTTAGTAGTAAAATATGGTTAAGTGTAATGATAAATATGAATAATGGTTGAATTGTGATTTGATCTATGTTGGTTGATCTATGTGATGGCTTGTGGTTAAATTGTGATTGATGAATTGGAGAATTGTGGAGAATGTGTTGTGAATTATTTGGGACTGTTTGTTTGAAATTTGCAGGTGGGTAGGCATGATATTATAGCCGTCATGCTGCCCAAATTTATACCAAATTAATAGTAACAATTCGATGCTAACATTAAAATGGAAATTAAGTGCCACATTATAATTTAATAGTTATAAACTTATAATCAAATAGATTTTAAGTAATAGACAATTAATAGCTCATTAAAATAATACAAATGGACCTATAATGCTAGTAATTGTTGCATACTGTTGTTCAAACTAAAGTTCAGGTATTGGGTGTTACGATAGATATGGAGTACCTCATCATGTGGTATCTAACAATAGGGTTTAGATCCAAATGGAGACTAAGCAGATGCTCTAAAAATATAGGATTCAACATTTAAAGTTACCATAAGCAAATAGGATAGTCAAGGTTATAAACAAGAATTTAAGAAAATCTTATCCAATACTGTGTAGACTCATAAAAATTGGATAGAAAAGTTACCATTCACACTATAGGGATATCGAACTACCATCAACACTGATGGAATATAACATGGTATGAACATGGCAATCACGCAGCGAAAAAACAACAAAAACGATCATACATGCCAAACAATTCCATAACAAGAATCGAAACATGCAATTTTAGGGTTTTGAAACTTACAACTTTGGATGCCTTTTAAAACTTGAGTTTGGTGATGACCAGCAGCCGAGATGACTTTATCCACCTTAGATCTTGATCACCAATGCCAAGGAATAGCCTTTTATGCCACTCCCTCTATTCTCACACACACAATTGCACCGACGACTTAAAATAGAGGTTGCTAGCTCTCTTTTAATGTATTGTGTAATGGCTATGGTTTGAAGCTACAAAATTTGATTTTGTACTTCTCTTAGGTTGCTATTACTACCCAAGATCACAAGAGAATGAGGAACTATCCTTTCTCCTTGTGAAAATTGGCTAAAAGAAATTCTTGAGAGAGAGAGAGAGAGTTTCATGCAAAAACCATAGAAAATTAAGGTTTTTTGTTTTCTCTCTCATTCAATATATATCCTTTTATTTTTTAAGTGATAAATATAAAATAAAATACTTAAAGATAATTAATTTCAGCCTTTATCACTTCTTTAAAATAAGAGATATATGTTGATTTAAAATCTTTTGAATTAATCCAAGATTAAAACATAAGACATATTAACCAAATAAATCACTTAATAAATAAAAAGCAGGTGCCGAAATTCCTTTGATTTTTCTCTAGAAATTTCGGCCACCAATATTCATAATTAAGAGATTTAATTTGATCATAAGTCCTTTAGGCTTTAATACTCAATTAATTAAATTAATACAAGATATTTAATTAATTGAAATTAAACCTTGTCGGCTGAATTTTTTCTCTCTGATGGGCCAAGGTCCAATAGCAATCTAAAACCCATCACACACATTAATTTGACTTTAATTAAAAGCCCAAATTAATGCCCAATACTTTAATTAAATATTTTAAGCCTAATGCTGTGTTTGCGATCTTATAGGTCAATTTAATGTTGGCAATGAATTAATAAATTAATTCAAAGGCTATATATATTTTCTAGCAAGATATTATAGCATTCCAAATTAAATGAAAATGCATATGGCATTTACTGACCTAATGCAATTTTGCATAGTCCCTTACCCATACATATCAGAATTAATATAAGGCATGGAACTAGTCATCCTTATATATATTAATTCCTTTCCTAATCTTCTAGTGACATTGAACTCTCAGATAAATAATGATTACTCATTATTTCATCTCGATATGGCCATACACTTCTCAGTTCACTGATCAAGTGGCCGATGATATTTTTCTCTCTTTTCGAGAGGGGTAATCCCTTCACTTATCTCATGCTCTCTAACATGAATCAATGCATACCCGTACTTATCACTCTGTTACGAGCACGTTAGGTGTATGTCAAAGCACACATTAATTCATAAAGAGTTTCATAGAGATTTTAGGTCTAAGAACTCCAATACAAAACTTGCATATGAGAAACACTTATGACTTGTACCATATAGTGCTACCATGTAGTGTTCTCATGAGCGGATCGAATCCAGATACCATGTTCTTTAACATGTATCTATGATCTTTGATTGACACTCTTGTTCTAATAATCCGTAATAGAACTCATAATATCAGAGAGAGCATACTAGTCTTAATTCATTGTTATTCCCATAACAATGAATGACTAGGGATATTTAGAATGATGTCTCATTTGTTTCAAGGTCTTACAACCATGTACCTCACACATGATAACTTAAATCGAAACAACATTCTTGGATAGTTCTATCAATTGATATGCACAGGAATACAATGGATAAAACAAATGCCTCATTTTATTAATTAAAGTGTTTTATTACAATGCATTGGGGCTAGGGCTTACACTAACAATCTCCCACTAGCACTAGTCCTAATTGGGCATAGCCCTAAGACCGAACGCTCTTAAATGAGCTTCATGCAGATTTGGACGCAACTATTTCGTCAAAGGATCTGCTACATTGTCTTCACTTGCTATCTTGCTAACCTTGACGTCCCCACGATCAATGATTTCTTTGATCAGGTGGTACCTCCTGAGTATGTGTTTGGATTTCTGGTGTGACCGGGGCTCCTTTGCCTGTGCGATGGCCCCGTTGTTGTCACAGAAAATTTCTAACAGATCTAGGATGCTTGGGACCACTCCTAATCTAGAAATGAAATTTTTAATCCAAACAGCCTCTTTTGCAGCCTCACTCGCTGCAATATACTCAGATTCTGTAGTTGAGTCGGCAACGGTCTCTTGCTTCGAGCTTCTCCAGCTAACAGGACCACCATTCAAAACAAAAACAAATCCAGATTGCGATCTAGAATCCTGAGTGCTGGTCTGAAAAGCAGCATCAGCATAACCTTGTATGACGAGCTCTTCTTGACCACCATACACCAAGAAGTGATTCTTCGTCCTTCACAGGTACTTCAGAATCCCCTTTATAGCAGACTAGTGCTTTTCACTAGGGTCTTACTGAAACCTACTGGTTATACTCAGTGCATGAGCAACATCAAACCTAGTACATAACATAGCGTACATGATAGATCCAATAGCAGATGCATATGGGATTCTACTCATGTTGTCCCTTTCCTCTTTGGTTTAGGGCACTGTTCTTTAGTTAAAAGAACTCCCAAAGCCAAAGGTATGTATCCTTTCTTTGAGTCTCCCATACTAAACCACTTTAGTACTTTGTCTATGTACTTTTCTTGACTTAGTCCCAAAAGATGATTTGATCTATCACTATAGATTCGAATACCAAGTATTGTCTCATCTTCACCTAAGTCTTTCATTGAGAAACATTTTCCCAACCATTGCTTAACCTTTAGCAATGTTAGAATATCATTCCCAATGAGAAGGATGTCGTCCATATATAGGACCAGAAATACTACTATGCTCCCACTAACCTTCTTGTACGCACAAGGCTCATCTTCGTTCTTAATGAAGTTAAATTCCTTGACAACCTCATCAAAATGAAGATTCCAACTTCGGGATGCTTGCTTTAATCCATAAATGGATTTTTAAAGCTTGCAAACCTTCTTAGGATGTTTGGGATTGACAAAACCTTCAGGCTGTGTCATAGACACATCCTCAAGTAAATTTTCGTTTAAGAAAGTAGTTTTGACATCCATTTGCCATATCTCATAATCATGATATGTAGCTATGGCAAGCAAGATCTTAATGGACTTGAGCATGACTACAGGCGAAAAGGTCTCGTCATAGTCTACACCATGAGTTTGTCGAAAACCTTTTGCTACTAGTCTACCATTGTAGGTCTTATCAGCTTTGAGTTTAAATAGCCACTTGCATTCAATTACCTTAGCACCTTTCGGTGGATCAACCAAGGTCCAAACCTGGTTATCGTACATTGATTACATCTCGAATTTCATGGCTTCAAGCCAATTTTTCGGGTCTGGGCTCTCAATAGCTTCTCGGTAGGTAGTAGGATCCTCACAATCTACTAACTCAATAGTGTCACTGTCAGTGATTAGAAATCCATATCTCTCAATCTCCTGACGTACCCTACTGACCTTCTAGGTTCTTGTGTAATGGGTTCTTGTTCCACAACTGGTTGTGAACTTGATCCCATTTCCAACTCATCCTCTATAGGAGTTTGTGGCGCTTTAATTTCTCCAAGTTCTACTTTACTCCCACTATCTTTCTTGAGAAGGAACTCCTTTTCCAAGAAAACAGCTTTGTTCTTGGCTTGTGAGTAAAAGTAGTATCCCTTTGTTTCTTTAGGATAACCCACAAACAAGCAGACACTGGATTTGGACTCTAGTTGATCAGATGTTAATTTCTTAACATGTGCTTCACAACCCCAAATCCTAAGAAAAGACATATTGGGTTCTTTCCTAGTCCATACCTCGTATGGTGTCTTCTCAACTGCTTTAGTTGGAGTACGGTTCAATAGAAACGCAGCAGTTTCTAATGCATAACCCCAAAAAGAGATAGAAAGATTTGCTTGACTCATCATAGATCGAACCATGTCCAACAGAGTTCGATTTCCCCTTTCGGACACACCATTCCATTGAGGTGTTCCAGGAGGAGTGAGCTGTGAAACAATACCACACTCCTTTAGATGACTATCAAAGTCTTGGCTTAAGTATTCGCCACCTCGATCTGATCGAATGGCTTTTATACTTTTGCCAAGTTGGTTTTCTACTTTGTTCTTAAACTCTTTGAATTTCTCAAAAGTTTCAGACTTGTACTTTATTATATAGACATAGCCATATCTACTGAAGTCATCTGTGAATGTCACAAAGTAGCTAAAACCACCTATAGCTTGTGTACTTAAAGGTCCACATACATCGGTATATATTAGTTGCGATAAGCCATTAGTCCTCTCACCTTTCTTATTAAAAGGACTCTTTGTCATTTTTCCATGCAAACATGGCTCACATGTGTCATAAGACTCTAAGTTGAATGACCCAAGCACTCCAGTTTTGTGGAGTCTTGAAATGTGTTTTTCGTTTGCATGTCCTAAATGACAATGCCAGAAGTAGGTAGGGTTCAATTCATTTGACTTAACCCTCCTCGTATTAATGTTGTATATGGACTCTTTGTTTTGTAGATCAAGGATATAAAGGCCATTTTGCAACATGGCATTGCCATAAGAAATGCCTTGGCGACGAATATGAGCATTGCCATTTTTAATAACAAAATCACATTCATCATTATCCTAACATGAAACTGAAATAATGTTTCTGCTCATAGCAGGCACATAATAACAATTATTCAAAACAATACAAAGTCCGGAAGGTAAAGTGAGGTGATAGTCGCCTATCTCTATGGCAGTAACTCGTGCTCCTTCCCCATATGGAGGTCCACTTCATTCTTCCCAAGCAACCGCCTATTTCTTAGCCCCTGCACATTTGAACAAATGTGAGAACCACAATCGATATCCAATACCCAAGTGGTAGAAATAGAAAGGTTAATCTCAACAACAAAAATACCAGAACTGGACGCCTTGGCTCCATTCTTCTTTTGTTCTTCCTTGAAGAGAGCGCAATTCTTCCTCCAATGCCCTATCTTGTTGCAATGGAAGCAAGTGCTCTCACTCTCTTTGAGTTTCTGTGCCTTGGGCTTGGATTGGGCCTGAGGTGCACTCCCACTTGACTTAAACCAAGCCAGGTCATTCTTGGGTTTTGCCTTTCCCTTTCCCTTTCCCTTAGCGGGTCCCTTCTTAATGCCCCCTTGAACCATCAATACGGGATTGGTCTTTTGAATGTTCTCTTCAGCATTCTTAAGCATCCTATGAAGCTCAGTGACTGACTTGTTCATTGCATGCATGTTATAATTCATCATGAATGGATCATAATCATCAGTCAATGATCCTAAGATCAAGTCAGTGGCCAATTCCTTTGGCACTAGTACCTTAAGCTTCTCAAGAGTATCAAGATACCCTTTCATCTTGAGTACATGGGCACTAACAGGAGTACCCGCAGCCATCTTACAAGAAATTAAGGCCTTTATTGTCACGAACCTCTCGTGATGAGCTTGCTCTTGGAACATCTCCTTGAAGTGCACCATGATCGCATAAGCCTCTTGGTCCATAGATTGCTTTTGCAAGTCAGGCACCATAGTGGCCAGCGTCAGACAGGTCACATCATTGGAGTCGCTCTTCTTGTGCTCAAAAGTTTCATTTTGAACCGCAGAGGCATTCTTGCCAGGTTCTTCAGGCAAGGGTGCATCCAAAACATACGACTTTTTCTCTTGCTTAAGAACTATTCTTAAATTTCAAGACCAGTCTATGAAATTGGAGCCATTCAATTTGTCCTTTTTAGGGACCGATTGCAATGAGAAATTGTTGTTTGACGATGCCATTTTCAATCTACAATGAAATTTAGCAAGATTAAATGAGGTCTTATTCATAATCCCACAAACCGAATTAATATCCCCTTAAATAATTCGCGTTAGTGATTTTAATGTGGGCCAAGATCCACTTTTCACAACAACTTATTAGTCAAGCTGAGCTTGTACACCTAATAAGTTAAGTTACTTAGGTAGGAAAACTCCAATCATGTCTCGTACATGACTCTTGGATCAAATGGGCTAACATCTTAAGATGTTATAGCACAAACCCATTTATCAGTTGCCTAGGTCCGGGCATCCCTTTCCATGTTAAGTCCAACCTACATTCACAACCCATACCTCACAAAGATAATCGGGTGCATTTAGGACTCCTAGTCTATGTGACCGATGATCGATGCCTTGACATGTTTCGAATTAGGAAGGCAACTTTGTGACTTACTATTTTTTAGGGATTCATTTTATTACGGCTTACATGGCATACGCTTTGTCATCAATACATAGCATGCATATATATAATTGCATAAAGTAAAGCGTGACAAACATGGGCCCAAAAACCTACAACTAAGATTCTATACTATTACATAAGAATCTTCGAGTTAGGCTTCTCCACTCCGATGGCCTTCGTCTTGATTTACAAGTCTTCAAATAAATTCTATTCTAAGAAATAAATGAAACTTTTACAATAAAATATAATGGCACGCAGGCCATATTTAATTACAAAAACCCAGGGCCCATGAATGCACCATGCATATCCATTCATCACACCAAACAAGAAAATTAATATACATAACATTCATTGATCAAACAAAGCCCAATTTTAATTAATTTAGCCAAGCCCATTAATGGAAATTGTGTACTTGAACCTTTAAGAGAAGACCCCATGACGGGCCTGGGCCGGATGTACTAAATCCTCTTATTGAATAAGTTCTCTTAAAAGCCCAAAACACTAACTAGTTAGATTTGTGCTATAAATCTGTTAGAGAGTATGCCCTAGAGCCCATGTAATAGGGATGTTTTTCATATGTATGAAATTTATATTCTTAATAAAAGGCATCATTCATTTATTAATGCTGTGTTTGAATACATGAGTTTGTAAATCTTAAATTAATAAATGAAGTCCTAGATATTATAAACACAGTGCAAAGGCAATCATGAAGGTGTTCATGATGTGAGATGTCTATCGCATGCAAATGTGTTAATATCTAAATATCCCTAGTCATAGAATTAACAAGATAGGACATTGTTAATTCGGACAGACTAGCACATGTTATGCTTCTTGAATAGTTCTCATAGTTGTGATTATGGATGATAATCAAAGCTAACATGTAGATGCTTGTTAGAGGAACAAGTTCATTGGAGACCTGCAAAGAGAATCCTCATATGGATATTAATTCTATGTCAATGAGGAATCTCTTCATAGCGGTTGTGCAAGTATCCTTAGACTTGAGATCACCAAAGTTATCTTAAGTAGCAAGTGGTATACTTTAACTCCATAACTGATTACTTCCAACTGGGAGTGAACATAGTTAGGAGATTAGGTATATCATGACCTACTTGAAGATAGTTGAGTGATTGACAAAGGATTCACCATCCCAGATTTAACAAGGGAAGTTATCTCGCATGATTCTATAATTGCCTTGTTCAGAGAATCTCTGGCCAGAGTAATATGCCGAGATGGATGGAGATCCATGAAGGGCATTTAGGAACAATGGTTAAATTAATAGAACATACATAATTAGATTTATATGAGTTGACAGAAATCCATACTCATAATCTAATTGAGATAAGAGTGGTGAAAGGAGTAATTGCACGGTAACTGTTTCTATGGAAGGGTACAGTCAAACCACATGACTTTCCTGACATTTGGGTAGTCATGATGCCTAGCTAGAGGCCAATCATGACTTGTATAATGATGTATCAAAATATCAATAGAGATTGATAAAATGATTTAAAGGAGTTTAAATCATGTGAGTTTTGAATAGAACTCACAATTACATATTATACTGCCAACATGGACAGGAACCCAATAGGTCACACACATATAGAGAAAAGGGTAAAATGGTAAAATGAAAAGGATAATAATATTTGATATTATTATAAAGGTAGAGAGGAGAATATGATAATAATTAATTAAATAGTTTAATTAATTATGATCAAATAAAATTGTCCGCGGAACTTTTGAGAAATATTCTGTAAATTGGACCTAAATGAAATAATGTATTTCATGATTAATTATTATTGTCTTATAAGTGTTATAAGACTGCTATAAGTGTTATAGGACTGATATAATAATTAATAGGACCATTGGAGAAATTATAAAGGGCAAAAGGAATGAAGAAGTTGGAGGAAGCCCTCCAGAAGAGGGCTACACGCCAACTCCAAACAGAAGGGCTTGGAGGGCTTTTTCTTGGACCAAATTAATTTATATATGTTACATAAGTGTTATGGAACTCACATATTTAATTTTGTTGGATTTGGAATCCATTTGGGTATTTAAATCCAATTAAATGCACAAAGGACCTAGTTTGTGGATTTTGTGCATGGTCTTTTATGAAAAGATTTAATTTGGATTTAATTAAGCCCAAATGATTATAATTAATTCCAGAGGCCCAATTAATAATTCTCCAGCAATTTTAAAGAGCCCAATCTCATTAAGGAGTTGGAATTTTAACCTAACTATAAAAGGCCAACTAATGAGAATTAGGGTTAAGTGATTAAAACAAATGAAAAGTCTATTTCTCTTAATTCTCTCTCCTTTTTGTGCCACTTCCTAAGCTAGCTCTTGGGAATTTCGGCCAGCCCTAGTTGAACACCAATTTGTTGGTTCAATTTACCCCTCTCTAGTGTGGATTACTCATTGGAGGTGTTCGATTTTGGACACTGTGGTTTGCGACAACCCGGTGCGAAGTAAAATCAACTGTTCAACAAAAATCAAAGGTGATTTTTTCTTATTCTCATATAGTTATATTGTGTATTCATGGCAAGATCAGATCTAATGGTTAAAAATTTTAAAATTTCGCTCATGTATGTGATGCATGTAACCGTTAAATTCCAACATGATATCAGAGCCACGGTTTTGCCATGGATATACAATTCTATATTATTCTGCGGAATAAGTTTTGTTCTATTTTGAGTTATTTATTTCATGAACTTTAAAATATGAGATTTAATTGTTCATGAATGAGAAATATTGATTTCTGGATGTATTTGTGATCAAATAAATTTGGTGGAAACAAAACTGAAATTTTTGAAGAAAAATGATTTGGGTTCGGCGTGAAACCCATTAGGGTTTGGCGTGAAACCCTAGGTATTGTAGGGGATGTTCTAATTTAATTTCTTATGGATCCATTTAAAAATCATTTAGATGATATTTTATATGTTTAATATGTGATATTAAGCCGTAGGATCGAACGGAATTAAAATCGAACAAGTTTTGCATGAAAACTAGTTTTGTCGAAAAGTTCGATAAATTGGTGTTCTTCGTGTGTTCTTGATGTGTTCATGGTTAGAACGACTTTTGATCTTCTAAATCTTATATATATGATATATTAAAGTGTTTTTAATTAATTGGATTAATTAAAACGGGCCTTAAATTAATTTGATTAATTTTAATTCATTAAAACCACTTAATGGGCTTAATTATGTTTACGGACTTGGTTTAAATTAGTGGATGACTTGGTGGGCCCAAGGAGCTGATTTAAATTAACTATTATAAACATTAATTAAGTTTATTAATGGGTTTTAAGGGCTGGAGTGGGCTTGGCTCATTCCAAAAGGCCCAAATGGTCCAAATGACACAAAACTAGTTTATGTGTGAACACACTTAGGGTTTTTCTTCTGTGGATTTCGGCCTACACTTGTTTTAAGCCCAAAATTGATTCTTTTAATTATTTAATATGATTAATTAATTAAATAATCAATTTATAATTAATTAATAATCAATTTGATTGATTATTAAGACAAGAACACATTCATGCAAAAAGGTTTCCTAAAATGAAAGTTTCCAAAATGGAAAAAGTTTCCTAATTTGATCACATCATTAAAATAACTCAAAATATTGTTTCAAAAGTTGAAACAAAGTTAGTAATCCATTTCTTTATGCATTAGAGAGGCATATAAGGGTGAATGATTGGCATGATGGTTAGTTATGGACAAAGCCCAATGTGATTGAGCATAATGCATGTTTTGGCCCAATGAGGACTTTCATGTCCCGGCCACTTGTTTTTGGTTTGTATTTCATTTCAAATTGTAATATGTAATTAGATTACTTAGATTAGAATTAGAAATAGAAATGGAGACAAATATCAAAGAGCAAGATGGGCCGGATGAAGATCCAACAAGCTTGAAGATAATGTAATTATTTTCTTGTTTGAATCATGCATACTACCTAGGTATGACCTTTTGATTTCCCTCTTGGCTCGGGGAAATCAATGTAGTGAAGTCCATAACTATACCATATTTGTATGCTTATATTTATGTGATAGATATAGGATGCATACCAATGTATGCCAACCATGTATGATGAGACTTAATTAACCAAAACCCTCAAACAAATACTAAGGTATATAAGCCTTCCATTAATTTGAGGAGAACCAGAGTTCTTTATAGTGTGGGTTGTTGACCACAGTCAAGCTCACATTATATCGAATATGTTCAAATCTAATTAAATGGGTCATCTTAGCTAGCCCATTAGTTTGTTGACCACAGTCAAGGCTAATGGTTCTAGAGGCAAGATTAGGGAATGCATATATGATATGCATGCATCAAGAGTTGATAACCTAATGATCCAATAGTTGTGTAGAGACACAATTGGTATAGAGATACCTACCTTTCAAGGGTATGGAATTTGGCTTGTTGACCACAGTCAAGGTCAAATTACATATCAAGGATTGGATATTGGCCCACTAAGAAAACCATCGGGTTTTCTCGGATTAAATAGTGAGGGCTATTAATTCGCAATAAAATAGTGGGAGTAAATGTATTAATTAAAGACCTTATTAATGCATACATATATATGAACATACTCTCATATCTTTTCTTTTTCACATCTAGGTCATCATCATGAGCACATCAAACATTAATATACGATCAATCTTGGATAACAAGCTGGTTGGCAACAACTATTCTGACTGGATCAGGCAAGTGAGAATTGTTCTCAGGGCTGAAAAGATCCATTTTGTCTTGGATAAAGATCCACCACCACTTCCATCAGATGATGCCATTAATGAGATCAAAGGCATTTATCGAAAATACATGGAGGATAGTGAAGCAACAGCATGTTTGATGCTGGGTGCTATGTCCTCGGAGCTTCAGAAGCAACATGAAATGATGGATGCTAGAACCATCGTTTTGCATCTAGAGGAGTTTTATTCTTCTCAGGCTAGAACTGAGCAATATGAGATTGCTCGAGCTCTATTTAGTTGCAAAATGGTGGAAGGCACTTCAGCTGCTGCTCATGCATTGAAGATGTGTGGGTATATTGAGCATTTGAGTAGACTTGGCTATGTTATGGATAATGATCTATACATATATTTAATCTTGTACTCGTTAGCTCCAAGTTATGCACCTTTTGTGCTTAACTTCAACATGAACAAGATCCAAGTATCCATTCCTGAGTTAATCAATATGCTCAAGCCAGCTGATGGATCATTTAAGAAAGATCCAAAAAGTGTCATGGTTGTCACTTCTGCTAAAGGCAAGAAGCAGAAGAAGAAGAAGATAACCAAGGCGCAGCCAAAGAATGGTGGGATCTCCAAGAAGAAGGTTGCCAAGAAAGAGAATCCCAAAGGAACTTGCTTCCATTGTGGAAAAGATGGTCATTGGAAGCCTAACTGCAAGGCCTATCTAGATTCTCTTAAGGAGAAGAAGCAAGCTGTTGCATCTACTTCAGGTATTCATATGATTGAAATTAATACTTATTCTATTGCTTCAAAACAATCTTGGGTATTAGATACCGGATGTGGATCTCATTTATGTAATGATCTACAGGGGCTTAGAAGCTTTAGAAGAGTTGGAAAGGCAGAGATATGTTTGCAGTCAGCTACTGGCCAAAACATCTCTACAACAGTTGTGGGGACTTACTATTTGCCTCTTCCTAGTGGATTAGTACTGGAATTAAATAATTGTTATTATGTTCCAGCCTTATCCAAAAGTATTATTTCTTTCAGTCGTTTGATGAACGATTATGATATTTCTTTGAAGGACAAATGTTGTTACATTTTTAAGAACAATATGTTTTATGCAAAAGCTATCATTGAGAATGGTATTTTTGTTCTTGATTTAATTAAAGAAGTACATAATGTGAATACCAAGAGAATGAAACATGATAATCTGAATACCTCATACTTATGGCATTGTCGTTTAGGCCATATAAATGAAAAACGCATGACCAAGTTACACAAGTTAGGTGATTTGGGATCATTTGATTATGAATCATTTGATACATGTGAATCTTGTTTATTGGGAAAAATGACAAAAGCTCCCTTTATTGGTAAAGGAGAACGAGCTAAAATGATTTTGGACTTAATACATTCAGATGTATGTGGTCCAATGACTACACATGCCAGAGGAGGTTACTCCTACTTCATTACTTTCATAGATGATTATTCCAGGTTTGGATACATCTATCTAATGAAATATAAGTCTGAAGCATTTGAAAAGTTCAAAGAGTTCAGAAATGAAGTAGAGAAACAACTTGGCAAAAGTATTAAAACACTTAGATCAGATCGAGGTGGAGAATACTTAAGTCAAGAGTTTCAGGATTATCTTAGAGATAATGGGATTTTATCTCAATGGACTCCTCCATATACACCACAACACAATGGTGTGTCTGAAAGGAGAAATCGAACACTATTAGATATGATTCGATCAATGATGAGCCGAGCGGACTTGCCTAAGTCCTTTTGGGGATATGCATTAGAAACTGCTGTTTATGTGTTAAATAGAGTTCCTAGTAAATCGGTTGATGTTACTCCATATGAGATGTGGAATAACAAGAAACCCATGCTTTCTCATATGAAGGTATGGGGTTGTCCTGCTTATGTGAAGAGGACAATGTCAGACAAACAGGATGTTAAATCTGACAAATGTCTATTTGTGGGATATCCAAAAGAAACATTTGGATATTATTTCTATAATCCCTTAGAACAAAAAGTGTTTGTTTCAAGGCATGCTGTCTTCTTGGAAAAAGAGTTTCTCCTACGAGAAGACAGTGGGAGTAAAATTGAACTTGGTGAAGTTCAGGACCCACAAATAGAAGTAGATCAACCGATTGAACCCGAAACTGAATTTCATAATGATGAGATTACAGTTGAACCTGATTATACACAAAATCCTAGAAGGTCTACTAGGATGCGTTCTATCCCTGTGAGATATGGATTTCACATTGATTCGGATAGAGGCATAACTGTAGTAGAGGACAATGAGCCTACAAGCTATCAAGAAGTTTTGAACAGTTCAGAACGTGATTTATGGCTTAAGGCTATGCAGTCCGAAATGGACTCCATGTATGAGAATAAAGTATGGACTTTAACTCAACCACCTGAAGGGATAAAACCCATAGGGTGCAAATGGGTCTTCAAAAAGAAGACTGACATGGAAGGTAATATAGTTACCTATAAAGCTCGCTTAGTAGCAAAAGTTTATCGTCAAAAAGAAGGTATTGACTATGACAAAACTTTTTCTCCTGTAGCGATGCTTAAGTCTATAAGAATACTTTTAGCCATTGCAGCTCATTATGATTATGAGATTTGGCAAATGGATGTGAAGACAGCTTTCCTTAATGGAAATCTTTCTGAGGATGTGTATATGACACAACCAGAAGGATTCACATCAGGAAATGGCGAAAAGGTATGCAAGCTTCAAAGATCCATTTATGGATTGAAGAAAGCCTCTAGGAGCTGGAACATACGATTCAATGAGACAATCAAAGAGTTTGGTTTCTCACAGAATGAAGATGAACCTTGTGTGTATAAAAGGGTAAGTGGGAGTGCAGTTGTCTTCCTAGTTCTATATGTAGATGACATATTGATCATGGGAAATGACATTTCTCTTCTCCAATCTGTTAAAATATGGTTATCCAAGCAATTCTCCATGAAAGACCTTGGAGAAGCATCCTATATTCTGGGAATAAGGATCTATAGAGATAGATCCAATAGGTTGCTGGGTCTTTCTCAGAGTACATATATAGATAAAGTATTGAAGAGGTTCAATTTGGATCTCTCTAAGAAAGGGTCTATACCCATGGTGCATGGGAAACACCTTTCTAAGTCTATGTGTCCGCAGACACTAGAGGATAGAGAGAGCATGAATAGAATACCATATGCATCTGCAATTGGTTCTATCATGTATGCTATGTTATGTACACGTCCAGATGTAGCATTTGCTTTGAGTGTCACAAGCAGATTCCAATCCAATTTTGGAGAGGAACACTGGGCAGCTGTCAAGAATATCCTTAAGTACTTGAGAAGGACTAAGGATATGTTCTTGGTATTTGGAGAGGGCAGTTTGGAAGTAAATGGGTATACGGATGCCAGCTTCCAATCTGACAAAAATGATTGTAAATCACAATCTGGTAATGTGTTCATAATGGGAAGAGGAGCAGTTAGTTGGAAAAGTTTCAAACAAGAAACAACTGCTGATTCCACGACAGAAGCTGAGTACATTGCTGCTTCAGAAGCAGCCAAAGAAGCAGTCTGGATCAAAAAGTTCATAACTGAACTAGGAGTGGTGCCTAGCATTATTGATCCGATTCCTTTATATTGGGACAACAATGGAGCCATTGCGCAAGCAAAAGAACCACGGTCTCATCAGCGATCCAAACATGTTCTCAGACGCTACCATCTCATAAGGGAAATAGTAGCTAGAAATGATGTGAAAATAGAAAGGGTTCCCACAGATGACAATGTGGCGGATCCCCTCACTAAAGCACTTTCCCAGATAAAGCATGATCACCATATAAATAGCATGGGTCTAAGACATATGAGTGATTGGCTCTAGTGCAAGTGGGAGATTGTTAGAGAGTATGCCCTAGAGCCCATGTAATAGGGATGTTTTTCATATGTATGAAATTTATATTCTTAATAAAAGGCATCATTCATTTATTAATGCTGTGTTTGAATACATGAGTTTGTAAATCTTAAATTAATAAATGAAGTCCTAGATATTATAAACACAGTGCAAAGACAATCATGAAGGTGTTCATGATGTGAGATGTCTATCGCATGCAAATGTGTTAATATCTAAATATCCCTAGTCATAGAATTAACAAGATAGGACATTGTTAATTCGGACAGACTAGCACATGTTATGCTTCTTGAATGGTTCAAGCAATGGTTCTCACAGTTGTGATTATGGATGATAATCAAAGCTAACATGTGGATGCTTGTTAGAGGAACAAGTTCATTGGAGACCTGCAAAGAGAATCCTCATATGGATATTAAATCTATGTCAGTGAGGAATCTCTTCATAGCGGTTGTGCAAGTATCCTTAGACTTGAGATCACCAAAGTTATCTTAAGTAGCAAGTGGTATACTTTGACTCCATAACTAATTACTTTCAACTGGGAGTGAACATAGTTAGGAGATTGGGTATATCATGACCTACTTGAAGATAGTTGAGTGATTGACAAAGGATTCACCATCCCAGATTTAATAAGGGAAGTTATCTCGCATGATTCTATAATTGCCTTGTTCAGAGAATCTCTGGCCAGAGTAATATGCCGAGATGGATGGAGATCCATGAAGGGTATTTAGGAACAATGGTTAAATTAATAGAACATACATAATTAGATTTATATGAGTTGACAGAAATCCATACTCATAATCTAATTGAGATAAGAGTGGTGAAAGGAGTAATTGCACGGTAACTGTTTCTATGGAAGGGTACAGTCAAACCACATGACTTTCCTGACATTTGGGTAGTCATAATGCCTAGCTAGAGGCCAATCATGACTTGTATAATGATGTATCAAAATATCAATAGAGATTGATAAAATGATTTAAAGGAGTTTAAATCATGTGAGTTTTGAATAGAACTCACAATTACATATTATACTGCCAACATGGACAGGAACCCAATAGGTCACACACATATAGAGAAAAGGGTAAAATGGTAAAATGACAAGGATAATAATATTTGATATTATTATAAAGGTAGAGAGGAGAATATGATAATAATTAATTAAAGAGTTTAATTAATTATGATCAAATAAAATTGTCCGCTGAACTTTTGAGAAATGTTCTGTAAATTGAACCTAAATGAAATAATGTATTTCATGATTAATTATTATTGTCTTATAAGTGTTATAAGACTGCTATAAGTGTTATAGGACTGATATAATAATTAATAGGACCATTGGAGAAATTATAAAGGGCAAAAGGAATGAAGAAGTTGGAGGAAGCCCTCCAGAAGAGGGCTACACGCCAACTCTAAACAGAAGGTCTTGGAGGGCTTTTTCTTGGACCAAATTAATTTATATATGTTACATAAGTGTTATGGAACTCACATATTTAATTTGGTTGGATTTGGAATCCATTTGGGTATTTAAATCCAATTAGATGTACAAAGGGCCTAGTTTGTGGATTTTGTGCATGGTCTTTTATGAAAAGATTTAATTTGGATTTAATTAAGCCCAAATGATTATAATTAATTCCAGAGGCCCAATTAATAATTCTCCAGCAATTTTAAAGAGCCCAATCTCATTAAGGAGTTGGAATTTTAACCTAACTATAAAAGGCCAACTAATGAGAATTAGGGTTAAGTGATTAAAACAAATGAAAAGTCTATTTCTCTTAATTCTCTCTCCTTTTTACGCCACTTCCTAAGCTAGCTCTTGGGAATTTCGGCCAGCCCTAGTTGAACACCAATTTGTTGGTTCAATTTACCCCTCTCTAGTGTGGATTACTCATTGGAGGTGTTCGATTTTGGACACTGTGATTTGCGACAACCCGGTGCGAAGTAAAATCAACTGTTCAACAAAAATCAAAAGTGATTTTTTCTTATTCTCATATAGTTATATTGTGTATTCATGGCAAGATCAGATCTAATGGTTAAAAATTTTAAAATTCCGCTCATGTATGTGATGCATATAACCGTTAAATTCCAACAAAATCAACTCTAGTATAATTTCCAATTTTGCCATTTTTAATTTTATGTCATACAACCCATAAACATTAAAATACATATAATATGTGCTAACATGAATTAAAAATATAAAATCATGAAGAACACATATATAGTACACGGCATTCATGCAAAAACAAACAAACAACAAAAACTAGTTATTTAATGCTTATGTAATGCCATAAAATGCACAAACATTTAAATCAATTTTATGAGTCATTTAATAATTTAAATAAGTCCATAAATATTGATTTAATATTCTGTACCAATCTGATCTAAATATGTTTTTACCATTTTAATCAAAACCAAACAAACAATGTTGATTAAACATGTAACAAACACAAACTAGTCATAGTTTTAAGTGATTTTAAAATTAATCAATTAAATTGTCATGGACCAAAATTAAAACCAAATTTAAAATATGTCTAGACCTGATAATTAATCTTTAAATATCACTTACAAACATTCCAAAATCGTTTTTACATTTAATATTGAAAACTAGTTGTTAAACTAACAATTAACATGCCAACTAGCACCTAGTTTTAATATTAACATGTACCATCAGGTATTATTAATTAAATCCGACCATTAACAGCTCCTAGAAAATCTCAGGACAGTATATTAACATTTCATATTAATTATAATACCTATCTAATCAATTAAAATCATTTTTACACCAAAACAATGCAAAAAATGCAAAACAGAAAATTTCATATTTGCATGTTTTCATAATGACGATTTTTAATTAATTTTTCATGCATATAAAGCACTAAAATAAGCATGTTTAGGCTCTGATACCACTGATAGAATATGACATGGTATGAACATGGCAATCACGTAGCGGAAAAACAACAAAAACGATCATACATGCCAAACAATTCCATGACAAGAATCGAAACATGCAATTTTAGGGTTTTAAAACTTACAACTTTGGATGCCTTTTAAAACTTGAGTTTGGTGATGACCAGCGACCGAGATGACTTTATCTACCTTAGATCTTGATCACCAATGCCAAGGAATAGCCTTTTATGCCACTCCCTCTATTCTCACACACACAATTGCACCGACGGCTTAAAATAGAGGTTGCTAGCTCTCTTTTAATGTATTGTGTATGGCTATGGTTTGAAGCTACAAAATTTGATTTTGTACTTCTCTTAGGTTGCTATTACTACCCAAGATCACAAGATAATGAGGAACTATCCTTTCTCCTTGTGAAAATTGGCTAAAAGAAATTCTTGAGAGAGAGAGAGAGTTTCATGCAAAAACCATAGAAAATTAGGGTTTTTTATTTTCTCTCTCATTCAATATATATCCTTTTATTTTTTAAGTGATAAATATAAAATCAAATACTTAAAGATAATAAATTTCAGCCTTTATCACTTCTTTAAAATAAGAGATATATATTGATTTAAATTCTTTTGAATTAATCCAGGATTAAAACATAAGACATATTAACCAAATAAATCAATTAATAAATAAAAAGCATGTGCCGAAATTCCTTTGATTTTTCACTAGGAATTTCGGCCTCCAATATTCATAATTAAGAGATTTAATTTGATCATAAGTCTTTTAGGCTTTAATACTCAATTAATTAAATTAATATAAGATATTTAATTAATTGAAATTAAACCTTGTGGGCTGAATTTTTTCTCTCTCATGGGCCAAGGTCCAATAGCAATCTAAAACCCATCACACACATTAATTTGACTTTAATTAAAAGTCCAAATTAATGCCCAATACTTTAATTAAATATTTTAAGCCCAATGTGCTGTGTGCGATCCTATAGGTCCATTTAATGTTGGCAATGAATTAATAAATTAATTCAAAGGCTATATATATTCTCTAGCAAGATATTATAGCATTCCAAATTAAATGAAAATGCATATGGCATTTAGTGACCTCATGCAATTTTGCATAGTCCCTTAACCATAAATATCAGAATTAATATAAGGCATGGAACTAGTCATCCTTATATATATTAATTCCTTTCTTGATCTTCAAGTGACACTGAACTCTCAGATAAATAATGATTACTCATTATTTCATGTCGGTATGGCCGTACACTTCTCAGTTCACTGATCAAGTGGGCGATGATATTTTTCTCTCTTATCAAGAGGGGTAATCCCTTCACTTCTCTCATGCTCTGTAACATGAATCAATGCATACCCAAGCATACACTTACTTGTCACTCTCTTACGAGCACGTTAGGTGTATGTCAAATCACACATTAATTCATAAAGAGTTTCATAGAGATTTTAGGTCTAAGAACTCCGATACAAAACTTGCATACGAGAAGCACTTATGACTTGTACCATGTAGTATTCTCATGAGCGGATCGAATCCAGATACCATGTTCTTTAACATGTATTTATGATCTCTGATTGACACTCTTGTCCTAATGATCCGTAAGACAGAACTCATAATATCAGAGAGAGCATACTAGTCTTAATTCATTGTTATTCCCATAACAATGACTGACTAGGGATATTTAGAATGATGTCTCATTTGTTTCAAGGTCTTACAACCATATGCCTCACACATGATAACTTAAACCGAAACAACATTCTTGGATAGTTCTATCAATTGATATGCACAAGAATACAATGGATAAAAAAATGCCTCATTTTATTAATTAAAGTGTTTTATTACAATGCATTGGGGCTAGGACTTACACTAACAAATACTTTGACAGAAGCCAACCCTTTTTCTGTCCTATATGGGATAAAAGCAGATAACTAATGCAAATTGAAATATAGTTATTAAGGATCATTTTGGAAGTAAAGTTACAAGTAAAAGAATGGGCAGAACACATATTGGCACAATTAAACTTGCTAGATGAGAATTGTATTGAAGCTTACTATTATAACCAGTTGTATAAAAAAAGATTAGTTCGATCATTTGGTAAAAAGTTCAAAGGCCATTAACTAAAATAAAGTAACATGGTGTTCAAGCAAATGAGGTTAGGCATGCTAAACTACAAAGGAAAGTTTAAACCTAACTGGGAAGGACCTTTTATGCCAAAGAAGTTACTATCAAAAAAGCATCTATCCTCACAGATAGTGAAGGAAATGAGTTCAAAGAGATAATGAACATTGATAGGTTGAAAAGGTTCTATGGGAAAAGACAATAGATCAAAAGAACAAAAAATAGCTTGCGGGTCGAAAATAAAAAAAATGTAGCAATGCTAAATTTAGGCACGTCACTAAGGTGAAAACTGAAAAAAGGTTTCCTAAGAAAAAATTAAGAGTTGAGAGAAAATATTTAATCAACAAAACCTGTGAGCGCTGATTGATAACAAGAGTCGGATGCATTCAAGGTATCACCTCATGAGATTAAATGGAAATATGTGTTTTTGAATTTAAGGTTGTATCATGATCATGGTTATGTGATGTTAACACTCAAGAATGCATGAATAAGTTGACTTTTATTACAAATGCAAAATGAATTACATCAAACAACAAATATTAACACATAACAAAAACACACAATACAACCAGCAAACCATTAAACCAAAAAAAATGACAATAAGCCAAACCCAACAAACATCATCCAGTATCTGCCTAAGTGGACACTCATTATTAAAAGCCAAATTGTTTTTTAAAAAACAAGTGAAACCATATATCACATTCCACCCTTATTACTTCCTTCACCCCTCGACACTTTAGTTAAAAGGCCTTATTATTAGTCGCCTCCATAACCCATAGATGATAACGAGCACTGGTTTCAAAATCATAAATCTACATTGGTGGGATGTTAGTCTTCAAAGGCAAGTGATGACCATAAAAAAACATGTTGATGACCATAGACAAAGGTACTTGTCAACATTCTTCCCTCAAAATATAATATGCTCTTCACTATAGTTTGCACAGTGGTACCTAGTTGGAGTGGCCATCACAAGTCACGTACTCCAACCTTATCCAAGAACACATAAAGCTCACCCTCCACTCGATGATGACGTTCAGCTAGACCACACCATCTTCCACAGAATTAAGTCAATACCAACGATGCTTAAAGCCAAAGAACCTCAAAAAGTAGGCATCTATCACATAAAAAGAGGGCTCATCTAGTATCTATTAGGAATTGATCGGTTACATACATCACATGTATAAGCAAAAATTAAAATTTTTAACCAATATATCCGATCTTTCAATGAATATACGATATAAATATTAATGATAATAAGAAAATCACCTTTGATTTTTTTTGAATAGATGTTTTTCCTTCTCACCGGATTGTCGCAAACCACTGTGTCCAAAATTGAACACCTCTAATCGTAATCCACACAAGAGAATGATCAAATAAACCAATTACAATGAGAACACAAGGACGTTGAAATTTCCCTTGAAGCTAGCAAGGAAGGTGGCAGCTAGGGAAGAAGAAGAGAAGTTTTTTTTTTCCTTTTTAAAAACTCTTAACCTTAAATCTATTTTATTTTGGATTTTATAGCTAGGTTAAAAAAAATTCAACTTCATAATGGGATTGGGCTCTTTAAAATATTGCTAGAGAAATATTAAATGGGCTTCTAGAATTATTACTAATCTATTTAGGCTTAATTAAAATTCAATCCAAGCCCTTTCATAAAAGACCTTACACATAAACCATAAACTAGGCCCTTTATGCATACATTTATATTTAATTGCCCAAATCAATTTGAAACCCAACCAATTTAAATATATAGGATTCATAACACTTATGAAATATATTTAATTTATTTTAGTCCAAAAATTAGGCCTTTAAGGCCTTCTGTATGGGGTTCTATGTGAAAGCCATTCTCTAGTGGGCTTCTGCACAGAAACAAACTTTATAAGCCATTAATTAATTCTCCAATAGACTTATCAATATTATATCAGCCCTATAATATTTATAGACCAATAATATTTAATTATGAAATATAATATTTTGATTAGGTCCATTTTGCAGAGCATTTCTAAAACGTTATGCTCACATCTCTACTTGTGCATAATTAATTTAACTCTTTAATTAATTATTTTCTTATTTATTTCTCTTCTCCCATAACAATATCAAATATTATTATCCTTGTCATTTTACCATTTTATTCTTTACTCTATATGTGTGTGACCTATTGGGTTCCTGTTTATATTGGCAGTATAATATGTAATTAAAAGTTCCATTTAAAACTCATATGATTTAAACCTCTTTAAATAATTTTATCAATCCCTTATTGATATTTATGATAAAATATTATACAAGTCATGAGCAACCTCTAGCTAAGCATCATGACTACCAAAATGTCAGAAAAGTCAAGTGGTTCTAACTATACCCCTCTATAGAAATAGTTACGGTACAATTACTCCTTTCACCACTCTTATCACAATTAGATTCTGAGTATGGATTTATGTCAACTCATATGAATCTAATTATATAAGTTCTATTAATTTAACATTATTCCCAAAATGTCCATTATGGATCCCTATCCACCTTGGCATATTACTCTGGCCAGAGATTCTCTAAACAAGGCAATTATAGAATCATGTGAGTTAACTTCCCTTAATAAATCTAGGATGGTGAATCCTTTATTGATTACTCAACTATCTTCAAGTAGGTCATGATATATCCAACCTCCTAACTATGTTCATCCCCAGATGGGGGTAAGCAGTTATAGAGTCAAAGTATATCAGTTACTACTTAAGATAACTTTAATGATCTCAAGTCTAAGGATACTTGCACCACTACTATGAAGCGATTCCTCACCGATATAGATTTAATATACATATGAGGATTCTCTTTATAGGTCTTCAATAAACTTGTTCTTCTAACAAGCATCTATATGTTAGCTTTGATCATCTCTCGTAATCATAGTTATAAGAACTACTGCTTGAATTATTCAAGAAGCATAACATATGCTAGTCTATCCGCATTAAAAATATCCTATCTTGTTAATACTATGAAAAGGAATATTTAGATATTATCACATTTGCATGCAATAGATATCTCACATTATGAACACTTTCATGATTGTCTTTGCACCGTGTTTATAATATCTAGGACTTCATTCATTAATTTAAGATAAATAGACATATGTATTTAAAGATAGCATTAATAAATGAATGGTGTCTTTTTTTTCATTAACAACATGAATTCATATACATGAAATACATCCCTTTCTATGTGGGCTCAAGAGTGTACTCTCTAACAGCATCCCTCAAGCATATTTACAAAAACCCTTTTCTGGTGTGATTTTTGAGTCAAAAATTGGACATTATTCTATTTTTTTTAGGAAAGCCCATGTAAATTAGTAGAAAATAATTTTAAGTGGATTTTTACTTAACGTATGAAAATTATTTTATTACTAAGCTATTACATTCCCAAAATAAATCTAAATAAAAAATATAAAGAAATAAATAAAAGAAATAAATGAACAAATAAGTAAATGAATAAATAAATAAAT
This sequence comes from Excoecaria agallocha, assembly GCA_037975025.1. Taxonomy (NCBI): domain Eukaryota; kingdom Viridiplantae; phylum Streptophyta; class Magnoliopsida; order Malpighiales; family Euphorbiaceae; genus Excoecaria; species Excoecaria agallocha. The sequence goes on from CM075807.1 coordinate 87,394,039, forward strand.
AAATAAATAAGGGTAGAAATGAAACCGTCTATGGGAATCTTCCATAGCATTTAACCTCAAAACATGAAATCGCTAGTGCAAAATAAATTAATTGCTCACAACAAGTAAAAAATAGACAAGCAATACAATATAAATAAATAAACATAACATAACATCATTAACACGATATAATAAATATTAGCAAAACTAATTTTACTCAAATATAATAAATGACATGAGACATTTCACATACATAGAAACACAAATGACTAAAAATAATTAAATAATAAAATTTTAACACAAAACATGCAAAAATATGAATTAATGCAATGCATGAAAACAAATAGTGGACAAAATGACTAAACATGCAAAACAAAACAAAATAATGTATGAAATAAATGTAAAATAATAATAATTAATAATATTTAGAAAATTATAATATAATATAATATAATATAATATAATATAATATAATATAATATAATATAATATAATATAATATAATATAATATAATATAATATAATATAATATAATATAATATAATATAATATAATATAATATAATATAATATAATATAATATAATATAATATAATATAATATAATATAATATAATATAATATAATATAATATAATATAATATAATATACGGAAGGGAAAGAAAGCAAATAAAGAAACAAATATGTAAATCAAAATTGAAGGAATCATGCACATATGAGCCATATGAATAAGACAAAACAATGTGAAGATGCAACAATTAACAATTTAACATGGTCAATGCAAAAATAATAAAGGGAAATGAACTAAAAGCAAAAGCATGATGGATGGGCCACATGAGTGAGACAAAAACATGCAAAAGAGAGAAAAATAGGATGGCCATGCAAAAGATAAATTAACAAAAATTAAGTTACTGTGAATATGCATAAAAATAAGGGAAATAAATTAACAACAATAGGTTAATATATGATAAATAATAATAATAATAATAATAATAATAATTATTATTATTATTATTATTATTATTATAAATACCATAAAATAAATAAATAAATAAAAGAATAAATGTAATTAAGCACTATAAAGAATTGATTTAGCGATGGCTTTTATCGATGGATTCAATTTTGTAGGTAAAATTAAGATATTGCCGCTGGATTACCGACAAAATTGATAATGCATAGGTGAAAAATGAATTTGTTAAACAATGACATTTTTACCAATAGAATTAATAATTCATTGGTATATGTGGCAAGAAATGTTGGTACCATTTATTAGTGATGGATTTAGTGATGTTTACATCCGTCGATAAAGAAATTTATCATTTAACTTTTATAACAACAAACATTTGTAATACAAACACCTTTGAAGATTTACCAATAGATGCTGTGAAAATTTTTTATTCCATTGGTACATAAATGGTGGAATTTTTTGGCACCAACGATGGAAATAGTGATGAAAATTTAAGGTGACGAAGTTATAGTTTTTGCTATAGTTTTGTTTCATCAGTAATTTCACCACTATTCATTTTTTAAAATTTTTCTATATTTAATATTATTAAACTAATTTAGGGTAAAAAAACCCCAATTTCTATGCTCCATAATTCAATCAAGCCCTAGAATCAATATTTTCTTTCAGCCACTTCAACCTCCCTTTTTGCCATCTTGATAGTGAGGTTACCCCTATCGGTGATTCACCACCACTGCCATCTCTCCCTCCTTCAACCTCACTACCTTCCTCCCTATTGATGTGTGTCTATCCCTCTCTATCAACATCGCTCTCTCTATCTTGTATCTATCTCTTTGTGTCTCAACCTCAATCTCCCTTTAAGAACTATCTTTGCTGACATCCATGTCAAAAATGCCTATTGGGAACTTTGTTTCCTCGATCATGGCATCTAGGTATGTCTTCAGCACATATGTGTTTATTTGTTTGTAATTTGGATAATGTATTATTCTAAGCTAAATCCTATATCTGTTGGTTTTTCCTTCAATTTTATCTTTAGATCAATCATTTTTGGTCCTAGATATGTATATTGCATTTGTTTTGCTTTAATTTTGATAATGTATTATATCTGAAGCCTAGATCTATTAGTTTTTTTTATATTTTTTTTTCTGATTGCTCATTTTTCTTAATATTGTTGTTATCAAGATGTTACACTACTATCTTGCTAAAAATTTTACTTGTTTTCTTAGTAAAACATATTTGGCTAAAAATCAGTAAAAGTTAGTTATCCTTAGCTATTCTATTTTAGTTGACATATCTCGTTCAAGCTTTAAGGGAAAGAATTTGTATATGGATTTAACTTTACTCATCAGGTTTTGAAGTCAAATAAATGGCTAAACATGTTCCCAGTTGCATGCAGAAAAGGTTGAAGAAAATAATGGATTCTAATTCTGATTTTGTTGCTAGTAGAGGGCATTTGCCTAATGATATGAAACTTAGGTCCACTTTATGCAAGGAAAATAAAGATGTTAGTTCCTCTTTTCGTAAAAATGTTAAATCTCCAGCCTCATGAAGGACAGTAGATGTACTTTTGGCATTTTCCATTGTATTTTCAACATCATTGCTAATTTTCTTTATATTTGGACTTGGATGGCCATCTAAATTGAAATCGATATTGATTTTCTGACCAAATGTTACTTATTAATAAGGTAAACAATATTTGAAATTAATAAAATTAAATTTTTGCTATTTATTTTTTTATGCCTATAAATATTAATTGTAGCATATATATATATATATATAGTAAGCATGTGTTTAGTTTCATGCACATGCTCACATTTTGAGAAAGCACCTCAATTCCAGGTTGTGGATGAATTCTTGTGAAGCATATAACATGTGAACTATGATGCTTCACTTATACATGCTCTTTGGTGATTTATTTATTCTTTCAATAACTATATCAAGGTCGGATCAGTTGCAAAAGGTTTATGTGCTTAATTATATGAGATGGTAGAAAAATTGTTTTCATTTAGACTACTTTTACCATACCATACCTACTGTTTGAGTTTTTAAGATACTATTTAAAGTAATTTAAGCTTTGTTCCATCAATGTGGATTCAAAAAGAGCATCTCCAGAGCCTAAAAATCATATTATAAAACTATGGTTTAAATGTATTGTTCTACATTTGAAGAATAAAGAATTATTATCTATTTTAAATTTAGTTTAATTAAAATCAAGAAAATGTTATTATAGATTTGAGCAAGTACAGTTCAAACATTAGCTTTTTTATTTTAAAGCCATCTTCATTCACATGCTTGAATTTTAGGTAGATAACATAGTTTATTAAGTGTGTTCTGTTAGATAAAGGCATCACTTTTTGCATTCGATTTTGATAGTTTTTCACATTTTTTTAACAAAAAAAAAGAAAAAAGAACTCAATTTGATTCTAATATTATATTGAGAAATGTACATTTTATAAGAGATCTAAAATTAAAAATAAAAATACATCAACAATATAGGTTAGCAATTATATGTATTCCTCCAGGCTATGATTTTAACAAGGTTCTTTCTTTTTTATTTTCAAGGAACTTGTAGTAACATGAAACTTATAATATAATGAAAAAATGGCTATACGAGTTTAAATCTTTTTGACAAAGCTTCCAACTTGATTGTAACTGGATTTTCTTAACAAAGTCAATATGAGCTTACCTGCTTTACTTACAAGGACCTTTTGCCTTGCTCTTTTGATTGGATGATATGATAGAGGACTTCCACTCCTTATAAGTAGGTTTCTCAAATTTTTTATGCTTCTTGTAACTTGAAGGCTCTTTTAGACCATTTAGGATTTTATCTTCACTTGAATTACCTGGTTTTTTATGTTTCTTGCTGATCTTTTAAGTATTGGTTAGGTTCTCTTATATTTTAGAGAATCTTATTATTAATTGGTGTGGTTTGTGAGTGTCTAGTTTGTGATTATTGTTGTCCTGTGATATTGCAAAGTTCTCATGTAGCTGCACTCTATTTTTGGGTATGTTAGTTATGTATATGTCCTTGAGCTGCTACTTATCTTATTTTGAAATAAAATTGATGGCTTATCAAAAAAATTTTGATTCCAATATTTCCACACAACACCTTTCTAATATAATGCTACTTTAATTCATTAATTAAGTAGTTAGTTAAAGTTTAAATCTAGTTTTAAATTTTATTCCTTTTATATTTATATTTAGAAGACATTTCTTTGTTAATGAACAGGTGATTCAAAGGAAAGCTTTCATATTGGTCCTCTACAAAAAAAAGTGATCTCAATTAATGGCCTCCATAAGGTATTGTTTTCATACTTTGTCTAAAGGCTTATCATTAACAGATATAGCAATGGTTCCAAGAAGTTATTTCCTAAATTCTTAGAAGTTATTAACTAAGAATCTATTCCTAAATTCTTAGAAGTTATTAATTATCATTTCTTAACCCTTTTCCCATTATCTATCAATATGGTTCCTTAATTAGTTGAGTAAATATGTATATACAGATGCCTGCTAATAACTTCAAACATGAGCACTGATCGTAACTTCCAATAGATATGATCTTGTTTGTCATTCTAAAACTTAAGAAGCTTGGCTACTGTGTTTTTAGTGAATTGAAATAAATTGGCTTAACAAAAAAACTTTGTCCTAAAATAATGGATAAGGCAAGAGTACCTACAATTTTTAGGACTGCTAAAAGTGAAATTGTAATATCATTCATTACTTCCTAATGCGTACATTATTTTAATTTTCCAACCTTTATATCAAATATATTTGTAAATTGGATTTTGTAAAAAATGATTGGCCTTTCTTAAATTCAGTTATAATCAAAGTTATTGAATAAAATATTATACATTGTTACTTTACAAATCTAGGTGTGTTACTATGTGCACACTTCTACCTCTCTCGTTCTTATTGAAAACACTTTTTTTTTGTGTCTTAAAGAGTTTTTTTATTTTTTATTAGGTCCAGCTGAGAAAATTCAAGCATAGGAACACTAGTTGTGTTGAACTTTATTGTGTAGATCAGTTGTTTGGGCCCAATATTGATTGTCATTGTATAATTGAATTTTGTGAAATTTTTTAATGTTAATTGTTGTCTCCTGATCATTATAATCTATCCTTTTGTGCTTCAAATTCTTTTCCATCAAATGATATAGCTGCTACATTTTCTTTGTTCATTGAGCTTCAACTGATTATTCATTGAGTTACATCTTGAGATTATGGCTAGATCACCTTTGCTAAAATGTTAATGATTATGAGAACATAAGATGACAATAATTTTTGTATATTATAATGAACTGGTTGTAACTCCAAATAAATACTGAAACTATCTTTTGCAAGTTTCCTCTTTTTTTCCTTTTCTGAAGCTTAAGATTAAGTAAATTTTCAAGCTTCAATTTTTATAAAAACACTAGATGAATGCTTTAGAATTGTATGCAAGTTTAACATAGTGTTCAATTATAGCAAGGTTAGTATAAAGTTCTAATTTACTTGTAATAGTGTCTTACAGTTCCTGAAAATCTTTTATCTCTAGTCTTATACTTTAATATTTAATCATGTGGGATTATTATTTTCCAATTTTTTAAGTAGGTATGAATGAAGTGCAATAGTTTTGATATATAAGATAATGTCGTATGAGCAATTGTATATTTATTTTTCTCTATTCTTATTTTAATGCTATATATGGGAATCTTAATTTATTTGTGTTTGTTTTTGTTTAGTTAATAGTCCTGCAGTCATAAGTTGTGTTTGGATATGAAACATTATTCGTGTTGTCTTCTTATACTCTGAAATTTTCTGCAGGGAGTGCAACCACTACTGGATGGTGTTCTCAGTTATCTGCCTTGTCCTATTAAAGTTAGTAACTATGTTTTTTATTAATCTAAGGATGAAGAAAAGGTACCCAGTTGGATAATTTTATCAAGATTTCTTTTTCTTATTATTATTACAACATTATTATATTTTTGTCCTATAAACTAATTAAATGATGTGTAGGTCTTGTTGATTGGAAGTCTAGATGGATGACTTGTGGCATTGGCTTTTTAATTAGAGGAAGGACATTTTGATCAATTGACATACCTATGGTATGAAAATTCTCTTGGTAGTTCATATTAATAAAACTTTGGATCTTCATTAATGTCACATTTTGAAAAGCTAATTTAATAGTTAATATTTACAATTAGTCATTTTCATAAGAGATTCTTAATAGCTAAATTAAATTATGCTAATATTTCAACCACAAGATTCTGAATAATTACCATATTGTTATTTTTATATAAATTTGCTTGGATCATCATTTTTCTCATTTTTTATGGTTCAATTCCTTGGCCAAGTTAACTCGGTATAAGCTTGAGGTCCTTGAGTTCCAAATGTATTAGTTGATGTTGGGGCTTAATATTATTCTATTGCTATGTTTTGTGCTCTCTTGATCTATCTCTCCAATATATTGAGATTATATTCTTACATTAATAATCTTTTGGAAATGTAAATTGTTGTATTGGAGAAATTATCCTTATTTATATTTGTTAATGGCATGATATGGTTGCTTATTAAGTGCACATTTTCTTTTGTTATAATCCTTTGCCATAGGTCATTGATCAAAGGAGATTGAGTTTCCTCTTTCAAAAGGAACTTAAGAATAGTGATGTAAGCTCCTTGAAGAGGATGATACTCCAAAGGTTTTCAGCTTATCTTGTAATTTTAGTTAAAATTATACATTATAATATATTGAGCCTATTTTTATGATATTTGTATGCTATATTTTTTTGTAGCTAAATAGTATTCTGGATGTGTGTTTCTTATGTTTTATAGCCTAAATATCAAAACTTGAAGTAGATTAACTTGGAATTTGTGCAAGATTTTGAACATAGATTGCCAAATTAGCCTGACTATTTTGTATTCTGTGTCATAGGTCACATCAAGTTTTAAATTGAGCCATCATGTGATGTTCTGCAGTTGATTGCCATCCTAGTTTTAAATCATAGACTTAAGGTTGATGAACATGGTGGTTGCATGCTTAGGACAATTTTAGTAATTTGAAGTTTTCATTATCTTTCAGGATGTTCTAAGAGCATTTAGTGTTGAATTTTATGTTTCACATATAGATAGATCTTTTATTTTTAGTATTGTTATTTACACAATACTTGTACAAGTAGAATAGTATATTTTTTTGTATAATAATGCAAAATATTGTGCACAATATATACTTGTATTGATATTGCTTGCACAAGAGTTATAATGTATATATTGATTTTTAATTATAATATATATCTTCAATAATAAATTTTAGATTTTTTGTATTGAATTTATCATGTTTAACTAAGGATTTGCAAATAAGAAATTTATAATTTTTGCAAAAAAATTATAAAAAAAATTAAATAAAAAAATTTTATGCTACCGATAGAAAAATCAGTCACTTCTCTTTTAACAAATATATTTGCTGACAAAATTATCGGCGAAATAAATCTATGTTGTTTATACTAAAATAAATTAATAATTTATTCATTAAATTTACTGATGGTTTACTAATGCAATATTCCATTGGTAGATGGTCCACATGACAAACCATCCCATGGATTTTTAATAAAACAACAAATGGATTTTTTTTTACAATTCCATTGGTAATGTTTATTGATGGAATTTTCCACCGGTAAATTGCTACCTATAAGCATTTTACTGATGGATGCATTCCGTCTGTTACATAACAAAAAACTATCAGTAAGGTTATTTCCCATATATAAAAAGGCTAATTCCATTGGTCAAATGATTTTTTTATAGTGAAAATAATATTAACAAAATTCAATAAACAATATTATTATACATTTTTCATATAAATAGTAAACAAAATAAATTAGCAAAGATATAATTAAAGTATATTCATCAAATAATAAATAAATGGAACAAAATTAAAATACAGAACATATGAAATGGAAATAGTAAAATGTGGAAAAAACCAAATGCATGAAACATGTAATTGTTAAGTAAATATGCATGGATGGGTGACATCATCATCATGAAGTAGAGACCAAGCAAAGAAAGAAAAGAAATCAATATGCAGAAGGTAACAACAGCAAGGAAAAGAAATAAATGAATAAATTTTAACATGCAAACTATATATAGTGAACATGCAAGGGCATAAATAAGGGATAATACATAAGCGGCCTATTGAACTTTAGCACCAAAAATTAGTTGTACACCTAAACTTCAAATTTGACCAGATGGACATTTAAACTTGGTTATTTGACATATAATAAACACAATATATGCATTTTTCCAAAAAATAAAAGCACATGAGTTATAGACATGATGACATGGCAAATGAATGAATGATAAGATGACATGTGTCATGTTGTCAGATAATTTTTTTTTAACTTTATCGATGAAAAAATCCGTCATTTTTCCATCAATAACTTTTATTAATGATTTTTTTTACTCAAACATTGAATTCATACTTAATGACAGCCTTTTGCTTTACTACTACTTTGCACTCCAATTCTTTTTTTTTGCCACGAAGTGAACCAATGCCTCACCACCAAACCAGAAAGCCAAATTAGAACAAGAAAATGAATATGAAAAATAGCAATCAAGACATCAAATTGCACATATTATATCAGGAAACCTAAGATAAACTCGAGGCAATCGCCAGAGAGGCCATCAGTTTAAGCTAAAATAGTGCAAGAGTAGAAGGAAACAAAAATAAGAAGAACAAATCAAAATCTTGCAACAAAAAAATCTCGATCTTAAATCTTTCTCTACAAAACCAATAAAAAAATCTCTAAAAAAATTGTAAATTAAGCTTAACCTATATTATCACAATTCCATCAGATTAGCACAAATTATCAGTTTATTTTACAATTTATAATCTCCAAGAGGATGACACTCATAAGAATGCTTCCATCTAATGTACAAATTTTTATGTTAGTTCTACTAGCATAACATCCAACTTCTCAAGACACAATAGTTTCAAAATATTTATACATATGTGTGATCAAAATTCATTGATGTAATTGTGATGGTTCTTTCAAAAATAATGTTAGACTTTGTCCAGCCAATATAAACACCAATAAGTAAGACTGGCTGACTAGTATATATCATAACATATCCACATAAGTTAAACCTAAATTATTTGTAGAGCTGAAATGCCAGTTCAACCATGTAACCACAATAATAGCCACTGACTATTACCAAGTGCCAATAATTTTTTATAGAAGCTAGTTTAATATTACACAATTGCAGGGCAACTAAAGTTACCAAAAACTAGCAGTTCCTAAAGATTATAGTTTCAACATCAAATGAGAGAAGGATATTACTTAGCTTGCTAGCATACTTTCTTCTTGTACTCTACAGCATCCTACAATAAAACCATATTCATGCATAAAACATCATTAGAATTTTAAAAATAATAAGGTAAACATTAATTCAGTTTGACCACTCCATTCAAATAAACAACTTTTCCTCAAATATAAGCATATAATCGATCGCTCCAAAATTGGTCATAACTCTATCTCATACTTGTCCAGAAATTAAGCAAACCCATTTCCAATAATCAAGTTAACACAATGAGAAAAGAAAAAGATTTTCTCTATTTTACACTTTTAATTATGTTTTTCGAGGAAGAAGGATTCCTCTATTCTACATTGTAAAATACCATAAATATTTATTCTTATGTATATTATATAAAAAGTGAAATAAGTTAGGCATTAACTAAAAAAGAGACCAATTATAAATAAGAGAGAGGAAAAAAAATACCACAATCAACAAATCATAATTCTTTAACCTAGGATTGCATCTATCTACCATCATCATCTTAAAGCTTTTGCAATAAACCCCATGATGGAAATATCCCAAACCCGTAATTGGTTTAAATTTTGATTCAATGTCAGCAAAATTATCAAAATTCAATCATGAATTTGCCTAAATAATATGCAAGTTAATATTGAAGAAACTTGAATTTCGTTGTCAAATAAACAAAATTAAACACAACTATGACTTCCTCGACACCTGCAGGTAAGGCAACAATTTAGATATTATTACTTCGTTCACTTTTAGAGCCTTAGAAACCTATCATTACTATCACAATTTTTTTTCTTTCTTTTCTAGTGTTTAAAGGCTTTAGCAAAGTCTTAATTGTAATTCCAACAATTACCAATTTTTTCCTTTTGACTCAAAAAAGGAGTAATTTAGTTTTCGAGATGAGGGAGTTAAAGTGTTTGGAAATGGAGCGTATCAAATTAAAGACTTGATCTTTGAGATGGAGCTGAAGATGAGGAGGATGAGAGAATAAAGTAGTTTTTGATGCCAAAGTGTTGTAATAAAGAAGAAGAAGAAGAAGAAGAAGAAGAAGAAGAAGAAGAAGAAGAAGGGGGAGGAGGAGAGGAGGAGGACGAGGGCCATTTTAAGCCTTTAGTTATATCGAATAACCAAATTCAACAGCCTAGCTGGTTAAAATTAAAGTTTAGGTGTCCAAGTGATTTTTGGTATTAAGTTCAATGGGCTGCTTATATATTATCCTAATAAATAATATGCAATAAAAGTTAAAGAAATAAATAGAAACAAAATAGTGAAATTGGCCATGCATGCACATATACAACAATATGGCAATAGTGACCAAAATATAAAGAATTGCATGCAATTCTTTTGAACTAACAATGTCACTAGCAACAGTTTTGCTAACAACAGTAGCAAACCTAAAGATGTCCATCCCCAAGTCAAAGATCCAGCTAGTAAAAAAAATTGGAAAATCAACTAATAATTGATGTAAAATGATCAAACAAGTCTCAAGCTAAAAACACAAAATCAAATGATTAAAGAAAACTAAGAAAATGATAGAAGTTACCTCAGGATTTTAACCTTCTAGCCTAGAGAATCAAATCACAGATGCTCTCTCCTTTCACTTCCTTTCTCAATTTTTTTGCTTAAAAAACCAATGAAAAATATTGATTTGTTGTGTTTCTTCTTTACTATGTGTGTGTTCTTTATGTGTTATGTATGTGTGATCTTTTTCACTCTATGTATATGTTGGCCCTTCCTGGATCTAGCCACTCTTTTGTTTTCTTCTCTCTTTTTTAGCTCTTAAAATACAACTCCTCTTAGCCTAGGTTATTTCTTTTTATGAAAATGGCTGCCCCTCTGCAAACCTAGGTTATTTTCCTTTTGTATTAGATTTTTCATACCTTACTACATCTTTTTATTTTTTACATCTTCCTTTTTTTACTTCTTACTTTCTTACTTTTTACTTTTTATTTCTTATTTTCTTATGTCTCTTTTTTTATGTCTCATCTTTTTCTTTTCTTTTTTACATCATTCCTTTTTTTTTTCTTTTTCTTTCCTCAATCCTTTTTACTTTCTTTCCTTTTTTTCTTCTTTTCTTTTTCTTTATTTAATTTCTTCCCTTTTATTTTACATTTTTATTTCTTTTTTAATTTACTTTTTTATATAATGTCTTTCCCTTTCTTATTTTTACATTTTTCTTTCCTCTTTTCTCTTTTCTTTTTTGATTTTTATATTTTATTTTACTGTAATATTTAATTAATTTAATTTTAGAAAATAGAAGTACCAATAAAAGACTTCTTTTAAAAACACCAAAAATTTTGAAGGAGAGTAAACAAAAAATCGTTTTTTATTTTTGAAATCAAATTTTCTTTTAAAAAACATAAAATCCAGAGAGAGAGGATCATGATTTTATTCTTTGGCTATTTCTAGAGCAATACAATCTTCATCAGGTAACCCTAGTCAGAAGCCACCTTAGGACTCAATGTCTACACTATACTTTTAATTAAGAGAGGTTATGTTGCCAATTTTTTACCATGCACCATATGTATCAATTGTGTTCCTATTGACCCATGGATTAAGTCCACCATAGAAAGAGATCGTACTACCCCCTTGTGGGAGTGATAAGGTTGGAAGGCTATTGTTATGCTTATATGTAGCTATGATTATTGCCGACTGTATGCATACATCATGCATCACATGTATATTATTTGCATGCATCCTGATGCACTCATCATCACACATCATATGTACATCATTCACATGCATCATCATACATCATTCTAATGATTTATTTATATGCCATATGTATATCATTCATGTACATTGTCCATATGTATCATATGTATAGCATGCTCACCCTCATGCATCATATATATATATATATCATACATATGCATCATCATGCATCTTTTCACAAATTGACTTATGTATCATATGAATCCCTAACATGCATCATGCATCATATATGTCCTTAACATATATCATGGTTCATATGTATAAAATTCACATGCTTAATTAACATGCATCATTCTAACCCTTCAATTTTTTTAGCCATCATAAAGTATTCATCTAAGTTGTTTGGGTAAACCCTTTAAAGATAGTTCAAAAGCTATAGTAGAAGTAAAAATGATTAAGGAATCACAACAAACATAATAGAAATCAAGAAAGGGAGTGGAAGAGTTAGAAAGAAGAATGGCGATTATAAGAGAAAGATTGTGAAGCACCCCTCATGCAAATACCCTATATTCACATGTATCATGAATACTATTAATCATGCTCATACTACATGTTCAATTAACCATCACTTAGCCATTAATCATGCCATACGATTTCATATACTATTATTTGTGCCACCTGTCTGTTCCTGTTTTTCATTTCATGCTTAGTATCATGCATACTAACTATATGGATATTACTTCATGCATATCACATGCACACATGTTCTTTCGTAGCTTTACTACTGGTGAGTTACATTATCCCACATAGGTTATATACATATCAAAATATGACTGGCCATTATACAAAACATATTGATAGTCATATTACATGCCTTATTCATTTAACTTTCTATCACATAAGCAATTAGCTGTCTCAATCAATTTAAGAATCATATTATCAAGTGTAGCAACAATCTATTCATACTAGCAATTTCTGTTACATAGAGTAGTCTAGAAAACTAGTCCGGATTCAACTATAGATTACATGTACATAGAGATAGATTCAAGCATAGGTTTCTTCATGTGAAATATAGGTATGGAAGTCTATTTTTCAATGCAAAAAGAATCACTCAATTTTCTGTTCTATAGCTCAACTTATGAGCAAAACATTCAAGACAGGTCATTCAGTCGTGAATAGGAGTTCGACTCATGAAGGGATTCACGAGTGAAGCAAATAAGGTGATTCTCACGACTCGTGAAGGGGTTCACGAGTGGAGAAGGAACTATACTTCACGACTCGTGAAGTGGCTCACGAGTGAGGAAGAAAAGCTGAACTTCACGACTCGTGAAGAGCTTCACGAGTGAGGTAACAAAGGAACTCTTCACGACTCGTGAAGAGCTTCACGAGTGAGGTAACAAAGGAACTCTTCACGACTCGTGAAGAAGCTCGCGAGTGAAGAAGAAAGACTCGACTTCACGACTCGTGAAGAGCTTCACGAGTCGGACTGATGTTCACGACTCGTGAAGTCATTCACGACTCGTCAAGTCTGTCTTCTTCAACCTTCAACGATAAACTTCCAGAAAAACGTAAATTCGATTCTGTAAATCCTATTCACTTCCAGTAATCCATTTTACATGCAATATGAATGGCCTAAATTCCCATACCTTGGCTGATAAACCCAATGTCTTCAACCTCTATCAATTCCCTTTCCTTTGATCCTTCTTCCTTCCTCTTCTCCTTCATAAATACCATCACCATGAACATACATTTCCAGCAAATGACATATTCTCAGTCAACAGAAAATGAAGAAGAAGATGGTGATGATGCAGTGTTAAAATTGAGAGTTTAATTACCTTAGCTTAGAGCCTTAAACTCTTAATTAACCAACATGCACCATTAACATCTAAATGCTTGAGATAAATCTATGGAAATCAAAGAGGAAGAAGAAGATGAATTTCTGGTTTTGCTCTCAACAAATGCCGATTCTCACAATCAAATTCTCTAACCCAAGCCTTTTATACCCACATGACAATCTCCTCTTTAGTCCTTCATCATTTTGCATGTCACACAAATGCCACAAGCCTTTATGCATGTTAGACTTTAACCCCTCCACTAATTCTTTTTCAAACATTAACCTATCCATTTAAGCATTCTTTCAATTTAACCTTGAATTAAATGCTTCTCTACACAATTGGCCACCAAAATGCCAAAAAATACCAATTAACCCCAAATTAATACCTTTATCCTCAATTGCATCCTTAATTAACATTAAACCATACTCTTTTATTATATTTTCATGCAATTAACATAATAACATGTTAATTTATCCCCTTACTTAATTACAATAATATGCAAATTAAATTAGGGTCATGTTAAGGGCCTTACAGATTGGCTTCCACCTTGATACCTCCTCATACACCATAAGTAGTTGATGATTAGGATAGAAGGTTCTAGGAGTTTGAGGAAAGGATATTGGCCATGATTGGGGGGCCTATTAACACCATCTATTGGACTTCAATCAGCAGCTCCTACTTCGCACCAAATAGAGCCAAACACTATTAGAGGCACCTATTTAACAATTATAGCGATGCCTTAAGCTCCACCATATTGGGAATTATCAATTACATACATCACATGTATAAGCAAAAATTAAAATTTTTAACCAATAGATTTGATCTTGCCATAAATATTAATGAGAATAAGAAAAATCACCTTTGATTTTTATTGAATATTTGATTTTCCTTATCACCGGGTTGTCGCAAACCACAATGTCCAAAATAAAACACCTCTAATTAGTAATCCACACTAGAGAATGTTCAAATGAACCAAGATTGATGGAGTTACAAGGTTGGCAAAAATTCCTTGATGCTAGCAAGGAATGAGGGTGGCGGCTAGGGTTAGAGAAATAAGAGAGAATTTTCTTTTCTCTTAATGTTCACTTAACCCTAAATCCCTTTAACTTGGATTTTTATAGCTAGGCTAAAAATCCAACTTCATAATGGGATTGGGATCTTTAAAATTTTTGGAGAAATATTAAATGGGTTTTTGGAATTATTAATAATTTATTTGGGCTCAATTAAATCCAATTTAAATCCTTTCATAAAGGACTATGCACAAAACCCATAAACTAGGCCCTTTATGCATAGACTTGAATTTAATCACCCAAATAAATTCTAAATCCATCCAAATTAAATATGTAGGCTCCATAATACTTATAAAATATATTTAATTTATCTTGGTCCAAGAATTAGGCCTTTAAGGCCTTTTATATGGTTTTGGCATGTAACCCTTCCTCTAAAGGGTTTTTACGCCAAAACCAATTCTCTGGGCCTCTAAAATTTCTCCAATAGATCTATTAATTATTATATCAGCCCTATAACACTTATAGTTTAATAATAATTAATTATGAAATAAAATATTTCAATTAAGTCCATTTTGCAGAACATTTCTAAAAAGTTTTGCGAATAATTTTACTTGATCATAATTAATTAAACTCTTTAATTAATTATTCTCCTAGTCATTTCTCTTCCCTCATAATAATATCAAATATTATTATCCTTATCATTTTACCATTTTATCCTTTACTCTATATTGGTGTGACCTATTGGGTTCCTATTTATATTGGCAGTATAATATGTAATTATGAGTTATATTCAAAACTCCTATGATTTAAACTTCTTTAAATCATTTTATCAATCCCTTATTGATATTTTTGATACACTATTACACAAATCATAAGCAGCCTCTAGCTAGGCATCATGACTACCCAAATGTCAGAAAAGTCAAGTGGGTTTATTGTACCCTTCCATAGAAATAGTTACTGTGCAATTACTCCTTTCACTGCTCTTATCTTAATTAGATTTTGAGTATGGATTTCTATCAACTCATATAAATCTAATTATGTATGTTCTATTAATTTAACCATTATTCCAAAATGCTCTTCAAGGAACCTTATCCATCTTGGCATATTACTGTGGCCAGAGATTCTCTAAACAAGGAAATTATAGAATCATGAGAGATAACTTCCCTTAATAAATTTGGGATGGTGAATTCTTTTTCTATTACTCAACTACCTTCAAGTAGGTCATGATATACCTAACCTCCTAACTATGTTCACTCTCAGTTAGAAATAATCAGTTATGGAGTCAAAGAATATCACATGCTACTTAAGATAACCTTGGTGATCTCAAGTCTAAGGATAGTTGCACAACTTCTATAAAGAGATTCCTCACTGACATATATTTAATATCTATGTGAGGATTTTCTTTACAGGTCTCCAATGAACTTGTTCTTCCAACAAGCATCCACATGTTAGCTTTGATTGTCTTCCATAATCACAATTATGAGAACCACTGTTTGAACCATTCAAGAAGTATAACATGTGCTAGTGTATTCGAATTAACAATGTCCTATCTTGTTAATTCTATGACTAGGGATATTTATATATTAACATATTTGCATGCAATAGACATCTCATATATGAACACTTTCATGATTGACTTTGCAATGTGTTTATAATATCTAGGATTTCATTTATTAATTTAAGATTTACAAACTCATTTATTTGAACATAGCATTAATGAATGAATGATGCCTTTTATTAAGAATATGAATTCATACATATGAAATACATCCCTTTTACATGGGCTCTAGGTTATACTCTCTAACAATCTCCCACTTGCACTTGAGCTAATCACTCATATGTCTTAAACCCATGTTATTTATATGGTGATTGTGCTTTATCAAGGAAAGTTCTTTAGTGAGGGGATTCGCCACATTATTATATGTGGGAACTCGTTCTATTTTCACATCATTTCTAGCTACTATTTTCCTTAATAGATGAAAGCATCTGAGAACATACTTGGATTGCTGATGAGACCATGGTTCATTTGCTTGAGCAATGGCTTTATTGTTGCACAATATAAACGAATTGGATCAACAATGCTAGGCATCAATCCTAGTTCAGATATGAACTTTTTGATCCACACTACTTCTTTGGCTGCTTTCGAAGCAACATTATACTCAGCATCTGTCGTGGAATCAACAGTTGTTTCTTATTTAGAACTCTTCCAACTAACTTCTCCTCCTCCCATCATGAACACAAAACCAGGTTTTGATTTACAATCATCTTTGTCAGATTGGAAGTTGGCATCAATATACCCATTTACTTCCAAATTGCCTTCCCCATATACCAAGAATATATCCTTAGTCCTTCTCAAGTACTTAAGGATATTATTGACAGCTGCCTAGTGTTCCTCTCTAAAATTGGACAAGAATTTGCTTGTGACATTAAACCAAATGCTATATCTGGATGTGTACATAGCATAACATAAATGATAGAACCAATTGCAGATGCATATGGTATTCTATTCATGCTCTCTATATCCTCGAGTGTCTGCAGACACATAGACATAGAAAGGTGTTTCCCATACATCATAGGTATAAACCCTTTCTTAGAGAGATCTATATTGAACCTGTTCAATACCTTATCTATTTATGTACTTTGAAAAAGATCTAGTAACCTATTGAATCTATCTCTATAAATCCTTATTCCTAGAATATAGGATGCTTCTCTAACGTCTTTCATGGAGAATTGCTTAGATAACCATATTTTAACGAATTGGAGAAGAGAAATGTCATTTCCCATTATCAATATGTCATCCATAGATAGAACTAGAAAGACAATTGCACTCCCACTAGCCCTTTTATACATACAAGGTTCATCTACATTCTGTGAGAAACCAAACTCTTTGATTGTCTCATTGAATCATATGTTCGAGCTCCTAGAAGCTTGATTTAATCCATAAATGGATCTTTGTAGCTTGCATACTTTTTTGCCATCCCTTTATGTGACCCTTCTGGTTGTGTCATATACACATCCTCATTCAGATTTCCATTTAGGAAATCTGTCTTCACATCTATTTGCCAAATCTCATAATCATAATGAGCTATAATGGCTAAAAGAATTCTTATAGACCTAGGCATCGCTACAGGAGAAAAGGTTTCATCATAGTTAATTCCTTCTCTTTGATGATAGCCTTTTGCTACTAAGCGATCTTTATAGGTAACTATATTACCTTCCATGTCGGTCTTCTTTTTAAAGACCCATTTGCACCCTATGGGTTTTATCCCTTCAAGTGGTTGAGCAAAAGTCTATACTTTATTCTCATACATGCAGTCCATTTCAGACTATATATCCTTAAGCCATAAATCATGTTCTGAACTGTTCAAATCTTCTTGATAGCTTGTAGGCTTATTGTCCTCTACTACAGTTATACCTCTATTTGAATCAATGTGAAATCCATATCGCACAGGGATAGAAAGCATCCTAGTAGATCTTCTAGCATTTTGTGTATAATTTGGATCAACTGTAATCTCATCATTATGAAACTCAGTCTCGGGTTTAATCGGTTGATCTACTTTTATTTATTGATCTTGAACTTCACCAAGTTCAATTTTACTTCCACTATCCTCTCGTATGGGAAATTCCCTTTCTAAGAAGATAGCATGCCTTGAAACAAACACCTTTTTATTCTAAGGGATGGTAGAAATAATATCCAAATGTTTCTTTTGGATATCCGACAAATACACATTTGTCAGACTTAACATCTAGTTTGTCTGACATTGTCCTCTTTACATAAGCAGGACCACCCCATACCTTCATATAAGAAAGTGTGGGTTTCTTGTTATTCCATATCTCATATGGACTAATATCAACTGATTTACTAGGAACTCTATTTAACACATAAATAGCAGTTTTTAGTGCATATCCCCAAAAGGACTTAGGCAAGTCTGCTCAGCTCATCATGGATCAAATCATATCTAATAGTGTTCGATTTCTCCTCTCAAATACCCCATTATGTTGTGGTGTATATAGTGGAGTCCATTGAGATAAAATCCTATTATCTCTAAGATAATCATGAAATTATTGAAGTATTCTCCACCTCGATCTGATCTAAGTGTTTTAATACTCTTTCCAAGTTGCTTTTCTACTTTATTTCTGAATTCTTTGAACTTTTCAAATGCTTCTGATTTATATTTCATTAGATAGATATATCCAAACCTGGAGTAATCATCTATGAAAGTAATAAAGTAGGAGTAACCTCCTCTGGCATGTGTAGTCATTGGACCACACATATCTGAATGTATTAAGTCCAATACCATTCTAGCTCTTTCTCCTTTACCAATGAAGGGAGCTTTTGTCATTTTTCCTATTAAACAAGATCCACATGTAACAAATGATTCATAATCAAATGACCCCAAATCACCTGACTTGTGTAATTTGGTCATGCATTTCTCATTTAAATGGTATAAACGACAATGTCATAAATATGAGGTATTTAGATTATCTTATTTCATTCTCTTGATATCCATATTATGCACTTTTTTAATTAAATCAAGAAAAAAATATACCGATGGAATATGACATGGTATGAATGTGATGATGGCACAACGAAAAAACAAAAATTTTTATCATACATACCATACAATTCCGAAGCAAGAAATGAAACATGCAATTTTAGGGTTGTAGAACTTACAACTTTTGATGCCTTTTGAAAATTGAATTTGATAATGCCCAGCAGCTAAGGTGACTTTATCCGCCTTAGGTCTCGATCACCAATGCCAAGGAACAGCCTTTTACGCCACTCCCTCTATTCTCACACACACAATTGCACCGTCGGCTTAAAATCGAGATTGCTAGCTCTCTTTTAAGGTATTATGTAATGGCTATAGTTTGAAGCTACAAAATTTGATTTTGTACTTCTTTTAGGTTGCTTTTACTACCCAAGATCACAAGAGAATGAGGAACTATCCTTTCTCCTTGTGAAAATTGGCTAAAAGAAATTAATGAGAGAGAGAGAGAGAGAGTTCACGCCAACTTCTCCTTGTATATCTAGGGTTTTATTTCTTTTAATATATATGCTTATCCTTTGGCAAGTCTTTGATCTGAATTCAACTATCCTAAGATAATTAATTCAAACTCTATCACTTCCTAAAGATAAGTAATATATTTTGAATTAAACTTCTTTGAATTTAAAATTCAAATTTGAAATAAAACATAAGATATTTAAATAAATGAAATCACTTAACATAATTAAATGGCATGTGCCGAAATTCCTTGATTTCCATCTTGGAATTTCGGCCACTACATCCAATATTTAATTGATTTAATTTAATATAAATTCTTTTAGGCTTTAATACTCAATTAACTTAATTAACACAAGATAATTAATTAATTGAAATTAAACTTATGGGCTGAATTTCTCTCTCTCATGGACCAAGGCCTAATAGCAATTTTATAACCCATTACATACATTAATTTGACTTTAATTAAAAGCCCAAATTAATGCCCAATACTTAATTTAAACATTTTAAGCCCAATGCTTTGTGCGCGATCCTATAGGTCCATTTAATGTTGGCAATGAATTAATAAATTAATTCAAAGGCTATATATATTCTCTAGCTAGATATTATAGCATTCCAAATTAAATGAAAATGCATATGGCATTTAGTGACCTAATGCAATTTTGCATAGTCCCTTATCCATAAATATCAAAATTAATATAAGGCATGGAACTAGTCATCCTTATATATATTAATTCCTTTCTTGATATTCCAGTGACACTGAACTCTCAGATAAATAATGATTACTCATTATTTCATCTCGGTATGGCCATACACTTCTCAGTTCACTGATCAAGTGGCCGATGATATTTTCTCTCTTATTGAGAGGGGTAATCCCTTCACTTCTCTCATGCTCTCTAACATGAATCAATGCATACCCAATCATACCCGTACTTGTCACTCTGTTACGAGCACGTTAGGTGTATGTCAAAGTACATAGTAATTCATAAAGAGTTTTATAGAGATTTCAGGTCTAAGAACTCCAATACAAAACTTGCATATGAGAAACACTGATGACTTGTACTATGTAGTGTTCTCATGAGCGGATCGTATCCAGATACCATGTTCTTTAACATGTATCTATGATCTCTGATTGACACTCTTGTCCTAATGATCCATAAGACAGAACTCATAATATCAGAGAGAGCATACTAGTCTTAATTCATTATTATTCCCATAACAATGACTGACGAGGGATATTTAGAATGATGTCTCATTCGTTTCAAGGTCTTACAACCATGTGCCTCACACATGATAACTTAAACCCAAACAACACTTTTGGATAGTTTTATCAATTGAGATGCACAGGAATACAAAGGATAAAACAAATGCATCATTTTATTAATTCAAAGTGCTTTATTACAATGCATTGGGGCTAGGGCTTACACTAACAGTATCCCACTAGCACTAGTCCCAATTGGGTATAGACCTAAGACCGAACCCTCTCAAATGAGCTTCGTACAAATTTGGACGCAATTGTTTCGTCAAAGGATCTGCTACATTGTCTTCACTTGCTATCTTGCTAACCTTGACGTCCCCGTGATCAATGATTTCTCTGATCAGGTGGTACCTCCTGAGTATGTGTTTGGATTTTTGGTGTGATCGGGGCTCCTTTGCCTGTGCGATGGCCCCGTTGTTGTCACAGAAAATTTTTAATGGATCTAGGATGCTTGGGACCACTCCTAATCAAGAAATGAAATTTTTAATCCAAACAGCCTCTTTTGCAGCCTCACTTGCTGCAATATACTCAGATTTTGTAGTTGAGTCGGCAACGATTTCTTGCTTTGAGCTTCTCCAGCTGACAGCACCACCGTTCAAAACAAAAACAAACCCAGATTGTGATCTAGAATCCTGAGTGCTGGTCTGAAAAGCAGATCGACATAACCTTGTATGACGAGCTCTTCTTGACCACCATACACTAAGAAGTGATCCTTAGTCCTTCGCAGGTACTTCAGAATCCCTTTTACAGCAGACCAATGCTTCTCACCAGGGTCTTGCTGAAACCTACTGGTTATACTCAGTGCATGAGCAACATCCAATCTAGTACATAACATAGCGTACATGATAGATCCAATAGCAGATGCATATGGGATTCTACTCATGTTGTCCCTTTCCTCTTTGGTTTTAGGGCACTGTTCTTTAGTCAAAGGAACTCCCAAAGCCAAAGGTATGTACCCTTTCTTTGAGTCTCCCATACTAAAACGCTTTAGTACTTTGTCTATGTACTTTTCTTGACTTAGTCCCAAAAGCCGATTCGATCTATCTCTATAGATTCGAATACCAAGTATTGTCTCGACTTCACCTAAGTCTTTCATTGAGAAACATTTTCCCAACCATTGCTTAACCTTTAGCAATGTTGGAATGTCATTTCCAATGAGAAGGATGTCGTCCACATATAGGACCAGAAATACTACTATGCTCCCACTAACCTTCTTGTACACACAAGGCTCATCTTCATTCTTGATGAAGTCAAATTCTTTGACTGCCTCATCAAAATGAAGATTCCAACTTCGGGATGCTTGCTTTAATCCATAAATAGATTTTTGAAGCTTGCAAACCTTCTTAGGATGCTCGGGATTGACAAAACCTTCTGGCTGTGTCATATACACATCCTCAAGTAAATTTCCATTGAGGAAAGTAGTTTTGACATCCATTTGCCATATCTCATAATCATGATATGCAGCTATGGCAAGCAAGATCCTAATGGATTTGAGCATGACTATAGGCGAAAAGGTCTCGTCATAGTCTACACCATAAGTTTGTCGAAAACCTTTTGCTACTAGTCTACCTTTGTAGGTCTTATCAGCTTTGAGTTCGAATAGCCACTTGCATTCAATTACCTTAGCACCTTTCGGTGGATCAACCAAGGTCCAAACCTGGTTATCGTACATTGATTGCATCTCGGATTTCATGACTTCAAGCCAATTTTTTGAGTCTGGGCTCTCAATAGCTTCTCGGTAGGTAGTAGGATCCTCACGATCTACTAACTCAATAGTGTCACTATCAGTGATTAGAAATCCATATCTCTCAATCTCCTGACGTACCCTACTGGACCTTCTAGGTTCTTGTGTAATGGGTTCTTGTTCCACAACTGGTTGTGAACTTGATCCCATTTCCAAACCATCCTCTATAGGAGTTTGTGGTGCTTGAATTTCTCCAAGTTCTACTTCACTCCCACTGTCTTTCTTGAGAAGGAACTCCTTTTTCAAGAAAACAGCCTTGCGAGCAACAAATACTTTGTTCTCGGCTTGTGAGTAAAAGTAGTATCCCTTTGTTTCTTTAGGATAACCCATAAACAAGCAGACACTGGATTTGGACTCTAGTTTGTCAGATGTTAATTTCTTAACATATGCTTCAGAGCCCCAAATCCTGAGAAAAGACATATTGGGTTCTTTCCCATTCCATACCTCTTATGGTGTCTTCTCAACTGCTTTAGTTGGAGTACGGTTCAATAGAAACGCAGCAGTTTCTAATGCATAACCCCAAAAAGAGATAGGAAGATTAGCTTGACTCATCATAGATCAAACCATGTCCAACAGAGTTTGATTTCTCCTTTCGGACACACCATTCCATTGAGGTGTTCCAGGAGGAGTGAGCTGTGAAATAATACCACACTCCTTTAGATGACTGTCAAACTCTTGGCTTAAGTATTCGCCACCTCGATCTTATCGAATGGCTTTTATACTTTTGCCAAGTTGGTTTTCTTCTTCGTTCTTAAACTCTTTGAATTTCTCAAAAGTTTCAAACTTGTACTTCATTAGATAGACATAGCCATATCTACTGAAGTCATCTGTGAATGTCACGACGTAGCTAAAACCACCTCTAGCATGTGTACTTAAAGGTCCACATACATCGGTATGTATTAGTTCCAATAAGCCATTAGTCCTCTCACCTTTTTTATTAAAAGGACTCTTTTTCATTTTTCCATGCAAACATGGCTCGCATGTGTCATAAGACTCTAAGTCGAATGACCCAAGCACTCCAGTTTTGTAGAGTCTTGAAATGCATTCTTCGTTTGCATGTCCTAAACGACAATGCCAAAAGTAAGTAGGGTTCAATTCGTTTGATTTAACCCTCTTTGTATTAATGTTGTATATTGACTCTTTGTTTTGTAAATCAAGGATATAAAGGCCATTTTGCAACATGGCATTGCCATAAGAACTGCCTTGGCGACGAATATGAGCATTGCCATTTTTAATAACAAAATCAAATTCATCATTATCCAAACATGAAACTGAAATAATGTTTCTGCTCATAGCAGGCACATAATAACAATTATTCAAAACAATACAAAGTCCGGAAGGTAAAGTGAGGTGATAGTCGCCTATCTCTATGGCAGCAACTCGTGCTCCATTCCCCACACGGAGGTCCACTTCATTCTTCCCAAGTAACATCCTATTTCTTAGCCCCTGCACATTTGAACAAATGTGAGAACCACAGCCGGTATCCAATACCCAAGTGGTATAAATAGAAAGGTTAATTTCAACAACAAAAATACCAGAACTGGATGCCTTGGCTCCATTCTTCTTTTGTTCTTCCTTGAAGAGAGCGTAATTCTTCCTCCAATGCCCTATCTTGTTGCAATGGAAGCAAGTGCTCTCACTCTCTTTGAGTTTTGGCGCCTTGGGCTTGGATTGGGCCTGAGGTGCACTCCCAAATGACTTGGGTTTTCCCTTTCCCTTTCCCTTTCCCTTAGCGGGTCCCTTCTTAATTCCCTTTTGAACCATTAGTACGGGATTGGTCTTTCGAATGTTCTCTTCAGCATTCTTAAGCATCCCATGAAGCTCAGTGACTGACTTGTTCATTGCATGCATATTATAATTCATCACAAATGGATCATAAGCAGCAGGCAATGATCCTAAGATCAAGTCAGTGGCCAATTCCTTTGGCACTAGTACCTCAAGCTTCTCAAGAGTATCAAGATACCCTTTCATCTTGAGTACATGGGTACTAACAGGAGTACCCTCAGCCATTTTACAAGAAATCAAAGCCTTTGTTGTCACGAACCTTTCGTGACGAGCTTGCTCTTGGAACATCTCCTTGAGGTGCACCATGATTGCATAAGCCTCTTGGTCAATAAATTTCTTTTACAAGTCAGGCACCATAGTGGCCAGCATCAGACAGGTCACATCATTGGAGTCGCTCTTCTTGGTTTCAAAAGTTTCCTTTTGAACCGCAGAGGCATTCCTTCCTAGTTCTTCAGGCAAGGGTGCATCCAAAACATATGACTTCTTCTCTTGCTTAAGAACTATTCTTAAGTTTCGAGACCAGTCTATGAAATTGGTGCCATTCAATTTGTCCTTTTCAAGGACCGATCGCAATGAGAAATTGTTGTTTGAAGATGCCATTTTCAATCTACAATAAAATTTAGCAAGATTAAATGAGGTCTTATTTATGGTCCCACAAACCGAATTAATATCCCTTTAAATAATTCGCGTTAGTGATTTAATGTGGGCCAAGATCCACTTTTCACAACAACTTATTAGTCAAGCTGAGCCTATACACCTAATAAGTTAAGTTACTTAGGTAGGAAAACTCCAATCATGTCTCGTACATGACTCTTGGATCAAATGGGTTAACATCTTAAGATGTTATAGCACAACCCATTTATTAGTTGCCTAGGTCCGGGCATCCCTTTCCATGTTAAGTCAAACCTACATTCACAACCCATGCCTCACAAAGATAATCGGGCGCATCTAGGACTCCTAGTCTACGTGACCGATGATCGATGCCTTGACATGTTTCGAATTAGGAAGGCAACTTTGTGACTTACTATTTTAGGGATTCATTTTATTACGGCTTACATGGCATACGCTTTGTCATCCATACATAGCATGCATATATATATAATTGCATAAAGTAAAGCGTGACAAACATGGGCCCAAAAACCTACAACTAAGATTCTATACTATTACATAAGAATCTTCGAGTTGGGCTTCTCCACTCCGGTGGGCTTCGTCTTGATTTACAAAGTCTTCAAATATATTCTATTCTAAGAAATAAATGAAAAAATTTTACAATAAAACATAATGGCTCGCAGGCCATATTTAATTACAAAACCCAGGGCCCATGAATGCACCATGCAATCCATTCATCACACCAAACTAGCAAATAAATATACATAACATTCATGGATAAAACAAAGTCCAATTTTATTTAAATTAGCCAAGCCCATTAATGGAAATTGTGTACTTGAACCTTTAAGAGATGACCCCGTGATGGGCCTGGGCCGAAGCCCAATGGACTAAATCCTCTTATTGAATAAGTTCTCTTAAAAGCCCAAAACACTAACTAGTTAGATTTGTGCTATAAATCAACTCTAGTATAATTTCCAATTTTGCCATTTTTGATTTTATGTCATACAGCCCATAAACATTAAAAATGCATATAATATGTGCTAACATGAATTAAAAATATAAAATCATGAAAAACACATATATGGTACACGGCATTCATGCAAAAACAAACAAACAACAAAAACTAGTTGTTTAATGCTTATGTAATGCCATAAAATGTACAAACATTTAAATCAATTTTATGAGTCATTTAATAATCTAAATAAGTCCATAAATATTGATTTAATATTCTATACAAATCTGATCTAAATGTGTTTTTACCATTTTAATCAAAACAAAACAAAAAATGTTGATTAAACATGTAACAAACACAAACTAGTCTTAGTTTTAAGTGATTTTAAAATTAATCAATTAAATTGTCATGGACCAGAATTAAAACAAAATTTAAAATATGTCTAGACCTGATAATTAATCTTTAAATATCACTTACAAACATTCCAAAATCGTTTTACATTTAATTTTGAAAACTAGTTGTTAAAATAGCAATTTACATGCCAACTAGCACCTAGTTTCATAATTAACATGTACCATCAGGTATAAATAATTAAATCCGACCATTACCAGCCCTAATAACATCTTAGGACAGTATATTAACATGTCATATTAATTATAATACCTATCTAATCAATTAAAATCGTTTTTTCACCAAAACAATGCAAAAAACTCAAAACAGAAAATTTCAGATTTACATGTTTTCATAATGACGATTTTTAATTAATTTTTTCATGCATCTAAAGCACTAAAATAAGCATGTTTAGGCTCTGATACCACTGATGGAATATGAAATGGTATGAATGTGATGATCACACAGCGGAAAAACAAAAATTTTTATCATACATACCATACAATTCCGAAGCAAGAAACGAAACATGCAATTTTAGGGTTGTAGAACTTACAACTTTTGATGCCTTTTGAAAATTGAATTTGATAATGCCCAGCAGCTAAGGTGACTTTATCCGCCTTAGGTCTCGATCACCAATGCCAAGGAAAAGCCTTTTACGCCACTCCCTCTATTCTCACACACACAATTGCACCGCCGGCTTAAAATCGAGATTGCTAGCTCTCTTTTAAGGTATTGTGTAATGGCTATAGTTTAAAGCTACAAAATTTGATTTTGTACTTCTTTTAGGTTGCTTTTACTACCCAAGATCACAAGAGAATGAGGAACTATCCTTTCTCCTTGTAAAAATTGGCTAAAAGAAATTAATGAGAGAGAGAGAGAGTTCACGCCAACTTCTCCTTGTATATCTAGGGTTTTATTTCTTTTAATATATATGCTTATCCTTTGGCAAGTCTTTGATCTAAATTCAACTATCCTAAGATAATTAATTCAAACTCTATCACTTCCTAAAGATAAGTAATATATTTTGAATTAAACTTCTTTGAATTTAAAATTCAAATTTGAAATAAAACATAAGATATTTAAATAAATGAAATCACTTAACATAATTAAATGGCATGTGCCGAAATTCCTTGATTTCCATCTTGGAATTTCCCACTACAGCCAATATTTAAATGATTTAATTTAATTTAAATTCTTTTAGGCTTTAATACTCAATTAACTTAATTAACACAAGATAATTAATTAATTGAAATTAAACCTTATGGGCTGAATTTCTCTCTCTCATGGACCAAGGCCCAATAGCAATTTTATAACCCATTACATACATTAATTTGACTTTAATTAAAAGCCCAAATTAATGCTCAATACTTAATTTAAACATTTTAAGCCCAATGTTTTGTGTGCGATCCTATAGGTCCATTTAATGTTGGCAATGAATTAATAAATTAATTCAAAGGCTATATATATTCTCTAGCAAGATATTATAGCATTCCAAATTAAATGAAAATGCATATGGCATTTAGTGACCTAATGCAATTTTGCATAGTCCCTTACCCATAAAAATCAGAATTAATATAAGGCATGGAACTAGTCATCCTTATATATATTAATTCCTTTCTTGATATTCCAGTGACACTGAACTCTCAGATAAATAATGATTACTTATTATTTCATCTCGGTATGGCCATACACTTCTCAGTTCACTGATCAAGTGGCCGATGATATTTTCTCTCTTATTGAGAGGGGTAATCCCTTCACTTCTCTCATGCTCTCTAACATGAATCAATGCATACCCAATCATACCCGTACTTGTCACTATGTTACGAGCACGTTAGGTGTATGTCAAAGTACACAGTAATTCATAAAGAGTTTCATAGAGATTTCAGGTCTAAGAACTCCGATACAAAACTTGCATATGAGAAATACTTATGACTTGTACCATGTAGTGTTCTCATGAGCGGATCGTATCCAGATACCATGTTCTTTAACATGTATCTATGATCTCTGATTGACACTCTTGTCCTAATGATCCATAAGATAGAACTCATAATATCAGAGAGAGCATACTAGTCTTAATTCATTGTTATTCCCATAACAATGATTGACCAGGGATATTTAGAATGATTTCTCATTTGTTTCAAGGTCTTACAACCATGTGCCTCACACATGATAACTTAAACCGAAACAACACTCTTGGATATTTTTATCAATTGAGATGTACAGGAATACAAAGGATAAAACAAATGCCTCATTTTATTAATTCAAAGTGCTTTATTACAATGCATTGGGGCTAGGGCTTACACTAATATATACCATTCTCAATTATAGCTTTAGCATAAAATATATTGTTCTTAGAAATGTAACAACATTTGTCCTTTAAAGAAATGTCATAATGGTTCATTAAATAACTAAAAGAAATAATACTTTTGGAATATGTTGGAACATAATAACTATTATTTAACTCCAGTATTAATCCACTTGGAAGAAGCAAATGATAAGTCCCCATAATTATTATAGAGATGTTCTGTCTAGTAGCTGATTGTAGACATATTTCTGTCTTTCCAACTCTTTTACTACTTTTATGCCCCTGTAGATCATTACACAAATGAGATCCACATCTGTTATCTAATACTCAAGATTGTTTTGAAGAATAGAATAAGTATTCATTCAATCATATGAATACCTGAAGTAGAAGCATCATCTTGCTTCTTCTCCTTGAGAGAATCTATATAGGCCTTGTGAAAACGCTTCCAATGACCATCTTTTCCACAATGGAAGCAAGTTCCTTCGGGATTCTTTTTCTTGGCAGCCTTCTTCTTGGAAACCCCACTATGCTTTGGCTGCACCTTGGTTATCTTCTTCTTCTGCTTCTTGCCTTTAGTAAAAGTGACAACCATGACACTTTTTGAATCCTTCTTGAAGGATCCATTAGCTATTTTGAGCATATTGATTAACTCAGGAATGGTTACTTAGATCTTGTTCATATTGAAGTTAAGCATGAAAGGTGAAAAACTTAGAGCCAACGTGTACAATATTAAATCTATAAATAGATCATTATCCATTACATAGCCAAGTCTACTCAAATGCTCAATATACCCATACATCTTCAATGCATGCTAAATAGAGCTCGAGCAATCTCATATTGCTCAGTTCTAGCCTGAGAAGAATAAAGCTCCTCTAGATAAAAAAATGATATTTCTAGCATCCATCATCTCATGTTGCTTTTGAAGCTCTGAGGACATAGCACCCAGCATCAGACATACTGCTGATTCACTATCCTCTATGTATTTTCGATAAGTTCCCTTGATCTCATCAATGGCATTATCCGATGGAAGTGGTGATGGATCTTTATCCAAGACATAATGGAGCATTTTTTTGCTTTGAGAATAATTTTCACTTGTCTAATCCAGTCAGAATAATTGCTGCCAACAAGCTTGTTATCCAAGATTGATCGTATGTTAATATTTGATGTGCTCATAATGATGACTTAGATGTGAAAAAGAAAACATATGAGAGTATGTTCATATATATATATATGCATTAATTAGGTCTCTAATTAATCCATTTACTCCTACTATTTTATTGCGAATTAATAGCCCTTACTATATAATACGAGAAAACCCGATGATTTTTTTAGTGGGCCAATATCCAATCCTTGATATGTAATTTGACCTTAACTGTGGTCAACAAGCCAAACTCCATACCCTTGAAAGGTAGGTATCTCTATACCAATTGTGTCTCTACACAACTATTGGATCATTAGGTTATCAACTCTTGATACATGCATATCATATATGCATTCCCTAATCTTGTCTCTAGAACCATTAGCCTTTACTGTGGTCAACAAGCTAATGGGCTAGCTAAGATGACCCATTTAATTAGATCCAAACATATTCGTTATAATGTGAGCTTGACTATGGTCAACAACCCACACTATAAAGAACTCTGGTTCTCCTCCAATTAGTGGAAGGCTTATATACCTTTGTATTAGTTTGAGGGAATTTAGTTAATTAAGTCTCATCATACATGGTTGGCATACTTTGGTATGCATACTATATCTATCACATAAATATAAGCATACAAATATGGCATAGTTATAGAATTTACTACATTGATCTCCCCAAGCCAAAAGGGAAATCAAAAGGTCAAACCTAGGTAATATGTATGATTCAAACAAGAAAAAATAATTACATTATCTTTAATCTTGTTGGATCTCCATCCGGACCATCTTGCTCCTTGATAGTGGTCTCTATTTCTACCTATAATTCTAATTTAAGTAATCTAATTACATATTACAATTTGAAAAAGAAATATAAACCAAAAACAGGTGGCGGGGACCTGAAAGGCCTCATTTGGTCGAAACATGCATTATGCTCAATCATATTAGGCCTTTCTGCACCAAAACCAATTCTTTAGGATCTTTAATTTCTATAATGGATCTATTAATTATTATATCATCCCTATAACACTTATAGTCCAATAATAATTAATTATGAAATACAATATTTCAATTAAGTCTATTTTGCAGAACATTTCTAAAAAGTTCTGTGAATAATTCTACTTTATCATAATTAATTAAACTATTTAATTAATTATTCTCTTATTCAATTCTCTTTTCCCATAATAATATCAAATATTATTATCCTTGTCATTTTACCATTTTATCCTTTATTCTATATGTGTGTGACCTATTAGGTTCCTATCCATATTGGCAGTATAATATGTAATTATGTGTTAAAAATCATATGATATAAACTTCTTTAAATCATTTTATCAATCCCTTATTTATATTTATGATACACTATTATACAAATTAGGAGCAGCCTCTAGCTAGGCATCATGACTACCCAAATGTTAGGAAAGTCAAGTGGTTTAACTGTACCCTTCTATAGAAACAGTTACCGTGCAATTACTCCTTTCACCACTCTTATCTGAATTAGATTCTGAGTATGGATTTCTATTAACTCATATAAATCTAATTATGTATGTTATATTAATTTAACCATTGTTCCCAAAATACCATTCATGGATCCCTATCCATCTTGGCATATTACTTTGGCCAATGATTCTCTGAACAAGGCAATTATAGAATAATGAGAGATAAATTCCCTTAATAAATATTGGATGGTGAATCCTTTATCAATTACTCCACTATCTTCAAGTAGGTCATGATATACCTAACCTCCTAACTATGTTCACTCTCAATTGGAAGTAATTAGTTATGGAATCAAAGTATATCACTTGCTACTTAAGATAACCTTGGTGATCTCAAGTCTAAGGATACTTGCATAACCACTATAAAGAGATTCCTCACTGACATGGATTTAATATCCATGTGAGGATTCTCTTTGTAGGTCTCCACTAAACTTATTCTTTTAACAAGCATCCACATGTTAGCTTTGATTATCTTCCATAATCACAGCTATGAGAACCAGTGCTTGAACCATTCAAGAAGCATAACATGTGCTAGTGTATCCGAATTAACAATGTCCTATCTTGTTAATTCTATAACTAGGGATATTTAGATATTAACACATTTACATGCAATAGACATCTCATATCATTAACACTTTCATGATTGCCTTTGCACTGTGTTTATAATATCTAGGACTTCATTTATTAATTTAAGATTTACAAACTCATGTATTTAAACAAAGTATTAATAAATGAATGATGCCTTTTATTAAGAATATGAATTCATACATATGAAATACATCCCTTTCACATGGGCTCTAGGGCATACTCTCTAACAATCTCCCACTTGTACTAGAGTCAATCACTCATATGTCTTAAATCCATATTATTTATGTGGTGATTGTGCTGTATCTGGGAAAGTGCTTTAGTGAGTGGATTTGCCACATTATCATCTGTGGGTACTCTTTCTATTTTCACATCATTCCTAGCTACTATTTTCCTTATGAGATGGCAGTGTCTGAGAACATGCTTGGATTACTGATGAGACCGTGGCTCCTATGCTTGCACAATGGTTTCATTGTTATTACAATATAAACAAATTTGATTAACAATGCTCGGAACCACACGTACTTCAGATATTAACTTTTTGATCCACACTACTTCTTTGACTGCTTTTGAAGCAGCAATGTACTCAATTTTTGTCATGGAATCAGTAGATGTTTCTTGTTTGGAACTCTTCCAACTAACTGCTCCTCTTCCCATTATGAACACAAAA
Organism: Excoecaria agallocha; assembly: GCA_037975025.1. Classification (NCBI taxonomy): domain Eukaryota; kingdom Viridiplantae; phylum Streptophyta; class Magnoliopsida; order Malpighiales; family Euphorbiaceae; genus Excoecaria; species Excoecaria agallocha. Next base: position 87,426,702 of record CM075807.1, read on the forward strand.
CCAGACTATGATTTACAATCATCTTTGTCAGATTGGAAGCTGGCATCAGTATACCCATTTACTTCCAAACTTCCCTCCTCATATATCAAGAATATATCCTTAGTTTTTCTCAGTACTTAAAGATATTCTTTACAGCTACCCAGTGTTCCTCTCTAAAATTGGATTGGAATTTATTTATGACAATTAAAGCAAATGATACATCTAGACGTATACATAACATAGCATACATGATAGAACCAATTGTAGATGCATATGGTGTTCTATTCATGCTCTCTCTATCCTCTAGCATCTGCATACATATAGACTTAAAAAGGTGTTTCCCATGCACCATAGGTATAAACCCTTTCTTAGAGAGATCCATATTGAACCTCTTCAATACCTTATCTATATATGTACTTTGAGAAAGACCTAGCAACCTATTGGATCTATCTCTATAGATCCTTATTTCTAGAACATAGGATGCTTCTCTAAGGTCTTTCATGGAGAATTTCTTGGATAACCCTATTTTAACGAATTGGAGAAGAGAAATTTCATTTCCCATGATCAATATGTCATCCATATATAAAACTAGAAAGACAATTGCACTCCTACTGACCCTTTTATACTCACAAGGTTCATCTTCATTTTGTGAGAAACCAAGCTCTTAGATTATCTCATTGAATTGTATGTTCCAGCTCCTAGAAGCTTACTTTAATCCATAAATGGATCTTTGTAGCTTGCATACTTTTTGACCATCTCCTAATGTGAACCCTTCTGGTTGTGACATACACACATTCTGAGTCAGATTTCCATTTTGGAAAGTTGTCTTCACATCCATTTGCCAAATCTCATAATCATAATGAGCTACGATGGCTAAAAGTATTCTTATAGACTTAAGCATCGCTGTAGGTGAAAATATTTAATCATAGTCAATTCCTTTTCTTTGACGATAGCCTTTTGCTACTAAGCAAGCTTTATAGATAACTATATTACCTTCCATATCGATCTTCTTTTTAAGGACCCATTTGCACCCTATGGGTTTTATCCCTTCAGGTGGTTGAGCTAAAGTTCATACTTTGTTCTCATACATGGAGTCTATTTTAGATTGCATAGCCTTAAGCCATAAATCATGTTCTGAACTATTTAAAACTTTTTGATAGCTTGTAGGCTCATTGTCCTCTACTATAGTTATGCCTCTATCTGAATCAATTTGAAATCCACATCTCACAGGGATAGAATGCATCCTAGTAGATCTTCTAGGATTTTGTGTATAATTAGGTTCGACTGTAATCTCATCATTATGAAACTCAGTCTTAGGTTCAATCGATTGATCTACTTCTATTTGTGGATCTTGATGATGACCTAGATGTGAAAAAGAAAACATATGAGAGTATGTTTATATATATGTATACATTAATTAGGTCTTTAATTAATTCATTTACTTCCACTATTTTTTACGAATTAATAGCCCTGACTATATAATCCAAGAAAATTCGATGGTTTTCTTAGTGGGCCAATATCCAAATCTTGATATGTAATTTGACCTTGACTGTGGTAAACAAGCCCAAACCCCATACTCTTGAAAGGTAGGTATCTCTATACCAATTGTGTCTCTACACAACTATTGGATCATTAGGTTGTCAACTCTTGATAAGTGCATATCATATATGCATTCCTTAATCTTGCCTCTAGAACTATTTGCCTTGACTATGGTCAATAAGCTAATGGGCTAGCTAAGATGACCCATTTAATTAGATTCGAACATATTCGATATAATGTCAGCTTAACCATGGTCAACTGTTAGTGTAAGCCCTAGCCCCAATACATTGTTATAAAACATTTAAGTTAATAAATGAGGCATTTGTTTTATCTATTGTATTCCTATGCACATCAATTGATAGAACTATCCAAGAATGTTGTTTTAGTTTAAGTTATCATGTGTGAGGTACATGGTTGTAAGACCTTGAAACAATTGAGACTTCATTGTAAATATCCCTAGTCAGTCATAGTTATGGGAATAACCGATGAATTAAGACTAGTATACTCTCTCTAATATGTTGAGTTATGCCTTACAGATCATAAGGACTAGAGTGTCAATCAGAGATCATAGATACATGTTTAAAACATGGTATCTGGATTCATCCATTCATGAGAACATTATATGGTACAAGTCATAAGTGTTTCTCATCTGCAAGTTTTGTATCAAAGTTCTTAGACTTGAAATCTCTATGAAACTCTTTATGAATTATTATGTACTTTGACATATACCTAACGTACTCCCAATAGGGTAACAAGTATGGGTATGCTTGGGTATGCACTAATTCATGTTAGAGAGCATGAGAGAATTAAAGGGGTTACCCCACTCGATAAGAGAGAAAATATCATCAGCCACTTGATCAGTGAACTGAGAAGTGTATGGCCATATCGAGATGAAATAATGAGTAATCATTATTTATCTGAGAGTTCAGTGTTACTGGAATATCAAGAAAGGAATTAGTATATATAAGGATGACTGGTTTCATGCCTTATATTAATTCTGATATTTATGGGTAAGGGACTATGCAAAATTGCATTAGGCCACTAAATGCCATTTGCATTTTCATTTAATTTGGAATGATATAATATCTTGCTAGAGAATATATAGCTTTTGAATTAATTTATTAATTCATTGCCAATATTAAATGGACCTATAGGATCACACACAAAGCATTGGGCTAAAAATATTTAAATAGTTTATTGAGCATTAATTTGGAATTTTATTTAAAGTCAAATTAATGTAAGCAATGGGTATTAAAATTGCTAATTAGACCACTAATGCAGCAGAGCTGGACTGATTCTCGTAAATAGTTTTTTACCTAGATGTTTAAGTCAAATCTGTAAAATGGTTTTTTTACCTTAAATAGCTAGCTGTTTAAGGCAAATCTATTAATCAGTTTTTACCTTAAATAGCTAGTTGTTTAAGGCAAATCTGTTAAACAGTTGGTCCATGAGAGAGATATTCGGCATGTGCTAGGTTTATTTCAATTAATTAATTATCTATGTATAATTAAGGTAATTGAGTTTAAATCCTAAATAGTATATGAATCAATTAGCAACACTTAAATAAGGATTATTGTGGCTGAAATTCAAGCTAGTTTCCTAGTTGAATTCGACACATGTTAAATCCTAAACAAGTGATACATTTTGATTAAATGACTAATGCCATTTGAATTTGAATCCTAATAGAGTTTGAATCAATTTAAATCACTTAATTAGGAATTGATGGAGGCTAAAAAAATATTCCTTATTCCAAGGGGATTTCGGCATCACATCTTTCCTAAATGAATGATAAAATTGATTAATTCTATTTTTGACCTAGGTGACAATTTCTCTCTCTAGTGCCGCCACTCTCAAAAGAAAGAATTCTTTCTTCATCTCTTGTGTTCTTGGGCAGCAATAGCAACCAAAAAGAAGAACAAAAATAGATCTAGTGGCTTCAAACCATTCCCATTGCCGAATACACAAACATAGAGCTAGCACTCTCTTTTTAAGTCATCTTTGCGAGTGTGTGTGTGAGCATAGAGTGGTGTGGCGTAAAGGCTGCTCCTTTGGATTTTGTGATCAACATATAAGGTATATAAGTCCATCTTATATGCTGGTCTTCTTTAGAATCAAGTTTTGAAGTGCATCCAAACTTGTATGTTTTCAAAAACCCTAAAATTGCATATTTCGTTTCTTTGTTGTATATTACGTGGCATGTATGATCTAAATTTTAATTTTTCCACTGCGTAATCATCATGTATATGCCATGTGATATCCCATCAGTGGTATTAGAGCCTAACTATGCTTATTTTAGTGCTTTGAATGCATTAAAATCTTGATTCAAAATCGTTATTGCATAAAAATCGCAATGCTGAAATTTTCTGTTTTGAGTTTTCTGCATTGTTTTAGTGTAAAAATGATTTTATATGATTAGTTAGGTATTATAATTATTTTGACATAGTTATTATACTATCCTAAGATGTTCTTAGAGCTGTTCATGGCCGATTTTAATTATACTTACTTGTTAATCTTGAAACTAGGTGCTAGTTTGCTCATATGTGTATTTTTAACAACTAGTTTTCAAAATTAAATGTAAAAATGTTTTTGGCATATTTGTAAGTGATTTTTAAAGATTAATAACAGGTTTGGACATTTTTTAAAAATGGTTTTAATTCTGGTCCATGACAATTTAATTGATTAATTTTAAAATCACTTAAAACTATGACTAGTTTGTGTTTGTTGCATGTTTAATCAACATTGTTTGTTATGTTTTGTTTAAAATGGAAAAAACACATTTATATTAGATCTAAATAGAAATTTAACTCAATGTTTATGACCTTATTTAAATTATTAAATATCTCAGAAAATCATTTTAAGTGTTTGTGCATTGTTTTGTGGCATTATATGAGCATTAAATAACTAGTTTCATTGTTGTTTGTTTGTTTTAGTATATGTGCCATGTATGACATATGTTCTTCATGAATTTTTATGTTTAATTCATGTTGGTTCATGTTATATGTATTTTAATATTTATGGGCTGTATGACATAATATTAAAATGGCAAAATTGGAAATTATACTTGAGTTGATTTATAGCAAAGATCTAACTAGTTTGTGCTTTGGGCTTTTAAGAAAACTTATTCAATAAGGGGATTTAGTCCATTGGGCTTCGGCCCAGGCCCATCACGAGGTCTTATCTTAAAAGTGTAAGTACACAATTTCCATTAATGCACTTGGCTAAATTAATTAAAATTAGACTTTGTTTTATCCATGAATGTTATGTATATTTATTTGCTTGTTTTGTGTGATGAATGGATATGCATGGTGCATTCATGGGCCCTGGGTTTTTGTAATTAAATATGGCCTGCATGCCATTATGGATTATTGTAAAAGTTTCATTTATTTCTTTGTATATAATTTAATAAAGACTTTGTAAATCAAGACGAAGCCCATCGGAGTGCAGAAGCCCAACTCGAAGATTCTTATGTAGTAGTATAGAATCTTAGTTGTAGGTTTTTGGGCCCATGTTTGTCACGCTTTACTTTATACAATTATATATAAATGCATACTATGAATGGATTACAAAGTGTATGCCATGTAAGTCGTAATAAAATGAATCCCTAAAATAGTAAGTCACAAAGTTGCCTTCCTAATTTGAAATATGTCAACGCATCGATCATCGATCATGTAGACTAGGAGTCCTAGATGTGCCCGATTATCTTTGTGAGGTATGGGTTGTGGATGTAGGTTAGACTTAACATGGAAAGGGATGCCCGGACCTAGGCAACTAATAAATGTATTTGTGCTATAACATCTTAAGATATTAGCCCATTTGATCTAAGAGTCATGTACGAAACATGATTGGAGTTTTCCTATCTAAGTAACTTAATTTGTTAGGTGTACAAGCTCATCTTGACTAATAAGTTGTTGTTAAAAGTGGATTTTGGCCCACATTAAATCACTAACGCGAATTATTTAAAGGGATATTAATTCGATTTGTGGGATTATAATAAGACCTCATTTAATCATGCTAAGTTTTATTATTGTAGATTGAAAAATGGCATCTTCAAATAACTTTTCATTGTGATCGGTCCTAAAAAAGGACAAATTAAATGGCACTAATTTCATAGACTGGTCTCGAAACTTGATAATAGTTCTCAAGCAAGAGAAGAAGTCATATGTTTTGGATGCACCCATGCCCGAGGAACCTGCTAGGAATGCCTCTACAGTTCAAAAGGAAACTTTTGAGACTAAAAATAGTGAATCCACTGATGTGACATGTCTGATGCTAGCCACTATGGTGCCCGATTTGCAAAAGCATTTCATGGACCAAGAGGCCTATGTACTCATGGTGCACCTCAAGGAGATGTTCCAAGAACAAGCTCATCACAAGAGGTTCGTGACAACAAAGGCCTTGATTTCTTATAAGATGGCTGCAGGCACTCCTATTAGTACCCATGTACTCAAAATGAAAGGGTATCTTGATATTCTTGAGAAGATTGAGGTAAAGGTGCCAAAAGAATTGGCCACTGATATAATCTTAGGTTCATTGACTGATAATTATGATCCATTTGTCATGAATTATAACATGCATGCAATGAACAAGAAAGTTATCGAGCTTCATGGGATGCTTAAGAATGCTGGAGAGAAATTCGAAAGACTAATCCCATACTCATGGTTCAAGGGGGCATTAAGAAGGGACCCACTAAGTGAAAGGGAAAGGGAAAGGGAAAACCCAAGAATGACCTAACACGGCCTAAGTCTAGTGGGAGTGCATTTCCAGCCCAACCCAAGCCCAAGGCACAAAATGTAACACCCTAATTTCTTAACCATGGATAATCATCAATCATCATCATACTTAATAGAGATCAGGCAGAAATACTAATAATAATAATAACACAAGCACTTATTACATCCCACAATAAAATAATGAAGCTTATCGATAAATAATCATAATATAAATGTCCTTCAAGCATTCTGAATTCCTTAAGGCAACTGCATCTTGCCTGATCCTTTGAAACTTATCTTAAAACTTACATGGATAAACAAACCCGTGCTAAGCTATAAAGCTTAGTGGGGAACGAAACTCTGTATATATAAAGATAATCCTCTTTCCACAATTCATCACATATATGTATAAAACTTTCCCAATCACACAAGGTAACATATGAGTCTATTATATTCTTCATTTCATAAATAACATTCTTAGGAGAGTCTTCAAACTTACCAATGTGTATCATGTTTAGAATAATTGAATGCATTATGAAACTTATCTCACTTCCTAAAGGCTTAGCCATTCCTCACTATCACCAACATCTTACCCTTTACTTTTCTTAACTTACTATAAATCATGTATCTTATAATCTTTTTTAATCAATAGGCTACACATCATAGTTATTTATGGTATAAGATTTCTACTTATTACTTTAAATCACATTGTCACCTAAGATAGGAAATTGACATTAATTCACAATATAAAGGCGTACTTAAGTCCTATAGCATCTACAATTAGTCCAAGTAGGCATAATTACTTCACATATATCATACAATTCTCATATGAGACTCATAAATTTTACATCTTTCATGTTATCTTAGCATGGTAACCTAATTCTCTTACAAGCACCATTCTATGTCATGTATTGCACTTGGTTAAATGAATGTTATCATTATGTCTACATGTGTGTAAACATTTACATATATAAATAAACAGACTAACAAGGTGGGCATGGTGATCATAAAGAACAAGCATTACATATCAAGATTATAAGACAAAGTCTCCATGTCACATGTATGCATTTTATAAATAGAGTACATGAAGCTTAATGCCACATGTTATAGTTCATATAACTTCTGGTACAATAGTGTATTCTTTAGGGTTCATATAATCTCTGTGGAATCCCATCGGTGGAACTATCTCATACTGATACTCATATAGGGATCTTCTTAATTTGAGTGTGACATTTCCATCATGTTTGTAGTCAAAAGAGATAACATTTCATTTCATAAAATAGTTTGTAGTCAAAAAGAATTTAAAACAATCAAACAATAGGTCAATTCCTCATGCTTACATCACATAAATAGAGCAATTGATGCATGTTTGTACTTTATTTTGTGTATATTTTATCATCTTTAATAGCCCTGCCTAAGTACTAGTTCAAAAGATGGATAACGGGAGCAATGGATACCCGAAGGTATCAAACTATGGATATTCGAAGATATCAAACAATGGACCCAAACGTGGTCAAGCAATGGTTACAGCAAAGAACAAACTATGGACCCAAACAGGGTCAAACGATGGTTCCAATAAGGAATAAGACCAATGGGGTCAACTATGGTAGCTGCGACTGTATCCCCCTTAGGCATGCCTATCTAATCCACAACTGAACTAAGACCCACAGGCTTAACTTTTAAGACATCTTTGATTAACATATTCTTCTTTACTTAGAACATCATTTGGCTTAAAGCCACTTTTCATAGAAGAATGCATATCATTCCTTTCATCAAAGAATACATCAATTTTGGTTCAACATACTTTTCATTACTTAATACAACACATTTGCTTAATGCCATCATTCATATAAGAGTGCATGTGATTCTTATCATAACTTAATATTGACTCTAGGCTCTAGTGCATTGGGATGCTATCATATGATCATATAGTTTTATCAACTTTCTTTCATTCATATCATGATGGTGACAGGTTTATAAATTAATAATAGCATGTAATCTTTAATAACTAGCATTGTGCATGCCCATATGGGCATATACATATATATGTAGTTAAAATCATGAAAATACATACTTTCATTACTCATACTTGTTCATATATTAAATTAAGCCTACTCATCATAGCATGCTCATATCAATTATATAATATATAGTACTTACATAACTCATAGAGAGTTCTTGATGACATACTTCATTGCTGCTTGTTATGAATAGTTTCTCATAATCTTACACTTATTGAATATCAATCTATAAACACACACACACACACACACACATATATATAGCAACCTCAAGCATTTATGATCTATATTATAAAATAAGTAGGTTCTCTTACAGCTTAAGGTTAATGACACATTTACTCCCTTGAATTCACTTTCATGATTCAACCAGAGTAGAAACAACAAGTTATACACTTTAACATTGTCGCATATACTTCAATCATCTTACTTGTATTTTTCATCTTCTAACATTTTATGCTTAGGTAAGTGGTGTGAGGTCATTTCTTCTTAGTCGTTAACACACTACGAATGCTCTCGTGCTAATCATATTGTATTATAGGCATGAGCAAACAATGAGCAGATTATTACATGTTACTGCTAATCATTAATTCTTCTTGTGACCTGGAGTATAACCAAGCTTCTATGATTTCATAATTTAACCTAGTATGTGATGTTCCTTTTCTTTTAACTCGGACAAGTGACCTTACGACTATTCTCTTGTTATCACTAGGTTAAATCATCGTATTTTGGATAGAACCCTTCCTTGACCTAGTGCATACCTTATTTTGAATTTATAAGACACATTGTATAACATATCATTTAAGTTACTATATTGCCTCATGTTATTCTCAGTTCGATGCTCATTAGGCCTTATCATACCTTGTTGCATCATAATTCATATTAACATTGCCATGCACAAGCCCCTCTAATTTAGAGTTCGAGCGAACCATCATTACTTAACTCAATATGTTTAAGTACTTTAAGTTTCTCACTCTCTATATGTGTGTGGAGGTTCCTAATTTAAATGATCATGCCTTATGCACCTTTGGGTAACTTACAGCTTAATTCAATCGCCATCCTATTATAATAGCATATTGGTGGTTTAGATTACTTATAACTTGTTTCGTTTACTTTCTCTTACCATGCCCTTCATGACATCTAACTTTCGATAATGCTCCATCTTACGGTCTTGCTTTTCTAAATTATACCTCTATAGACTTTAACATAGAATATCGGCTTTCATAATCTATTAATCCCTCAGCATTTAACTTTCATATTAAGCATTACTTAGTGAGCAATCATCATCCTTACATTTACGACTAACTTTATTCATCCTCTTTAGGTAACTCTTTTAATAACTTTAATATATCACCAAACTTATGATTATGGTTGATTATTTTTTAGGAGTATGTGTACAAGAAACACATATGGCCATGCAATCAGAAAAACAATAGGTTATGCTTTGCCGAGTATAGCAAGGACAAGAGTAATTATTGTGTATTTCTAAGAAAAAGAGTGAGTGGCCGTGTGCAATGAAAAGAGAAACATCACTTGGCCGTGTATTCCAATGAATAAAGGTATGATTGGATGTGGGTTTCCAAGAGGAAACACATACATATGGCCGAGTGTTTCCCGGAGAAAACCACACATGTGGCCGGCTGTTTCCCGAAGGAAACACACACGTGGCCGTGTGTTTCCAAGAGGAAACACATGCGTAGATATGTGAGAAGAAAAGAGCATTACGTGGCCATGGGTGAGAAGGAGAAAAGCATCACGTGGCCATGGGTGTGAGAAGAAGAAAACATCACGTGATCATGCACATCAAGGAGAAACATGGTGAGTGGCCACTCATGGGAAGAAATGAAGTAAACCTAGAATCCCGATTATGCCATAAGAAGAATTAAACCCTAAATTTCACTTCCCCATTTGCTTATATGATCATTTAGGTTACTAATCATGTTATATTCATCAATACCTAATAGATTAAACCATTAATCTCATTATCAAAGCACATACAACATGATAAGGAAAACATGCACAGTAACCATCCTAAAACAAGGAATCCCGTACCTAACATTGAAGCCTCCCTCACTCTACTTGATCCATCCCTTTTGCTCTTGATTCCCTTCTTCTCCTTGTACATAGAGATAACATACATGATATATCATCTCTTTATACATCCTTAGAAATTAAATCAAACATACAGAAGAGATCCATGAGAGGAAAACATTACCTTTATAAAGTTGAAACACCAAAACCCTAGGTTTCTCTTCTTCAACCCGTAACCAGAGAGTGAGAGAGAGTGAGAGAGAACTCTCTTGCCTTAGTTGATACCCATATCCAATTCCCCAAGGGTTTCTTCTTCAATAAGCTAAATACAAGAGTTAGTGGAGTAAATATCTCCCAAAGAGAAATTTCCAAAATGCCCTTATACATTTTAACTCCTTAGAACTTATTTCCTTATCCATTCAACTCCAAAACTTCTTATTTAATTCAATTGCATCCTTCCTTACTATTTTACCTACACTCCAATATACATGTGCATAATTACCAATATACCCTTAATGTAACTTAACTTCAATAATACCAAATAATCAAATTTTGCCTTATTAAACCTTAATCCTGATTAATTAGCTATAATCTTATTGGGGCCACGATTGGGTCCTCAGAATTCTCTCCCCCTTAAAAGAATTTCATCCTCAAAATTTAAAATTGGCAATCTTTATCCTTATTGCTAGAAATTCTTAGTTGTGTTTTAGCTATAAGCAACTATAACCATAAACATTCTCTACATGCATATAAAACTCATTATCTATAATCATATGTATCTGTCTCCGATTTCTAGATACTCTTATCCTCATTGTATTTCTTATCCTAAGTATCTTAATAACATTAACATCTTGCATCCTCAGCAATGCCAAGCTTGAATTCTTTACTTATCATATAAACTTTTCCTTAAACATCTTAATAAATAATATAGACATATTTATAATCAATCTTATGCTATACCTCAATCATAAAACATTAAGGCATTTAAGCACTTCTAATACTAGGAGGCGAGAGATATTTATAAGTCCTCGGATATCATCTCACAATCTCTGCCAAAATCTTGCTAATGGTCCAATATATGTATAAATGAAAGGTCAAACACCTAACATAATCGTCAAAATGTATGTCATTAACAATAACACCATGGTCTAGACCAATATCATCTTAATCTTCCTGAACAATTCTTTAATTCCTTAATGCCCAAAAAAGACTCAACTTGGGCTCTGATACCACTAACTATAACACCCTACTTTCTTAACCATAGATAATCTTCAATCATCATCATACTTAATAGAGATCAGGTAGAAATACTAATAATAATAATAACACAAGCCCTTATTACATCCCATAATAAAATAATGAAGCTTATCGATAAATAATCATAATATAAATGGCCTTCAGGCATTCTAAATTCCTCAAGGTAACTGCATCTTACCCGATCCTCTAAAGCTTATCTTGAAACCTACACAGATAAACAAACCCATGCTAAGCTATAAACCTTAGTGGGGAATGAAACTCATTATATATAAAGATAATCCTCTTTCCACAATTCATCACATACATGTATAAAACTTTCACAATCACACAGGATAACATATGAGTACATTATATACTTCATTTTATAAATAACATTCTTAGGAGAGTCATGAAACTTACCAATGGGTATCATGTTTAGAATAATTAAATGCGTTATGAAACTTATCTCACTTCCTAAAGGCTTAGCCATTCCTCACTATCACCATCATCGTTCCATTTGCTTTACTTAACTTAGTATAAATCATGCATCTTATAATCCTTTTTAATCAATAGGCTACATATCATAGTTATTAATGGTATAAGATTTCTACTTATTACTTTAGATCACCTTGTCACCTAAGATAGGCAATCAACATTAATTCATAATATAAAGGCATACTTAAGTCATATAGCATCTATAATTAGTTCTGGAAGGCATAATTACTTCACATATATCATACAATTCTCATATGAGATTCACAAACTTTACATCCTTCATGTTATCTTAGCATGGTAACCTGATTCTCTTACAAGCATCTTTCTATGTCATGCATTGCACTTGGTTAAATAAATGTTATCATTATGTCTACATGTGTGTAAACATTTACATATATAAATAAACAAATTGACAAGGTGGCAGGTGATCATAAAGAACAAGCATTACGTATCAAGATTAAGCTTAATCACATGTTACAGTTCATATAACTTCTGGTACAATAGTTTATTCTTTAGGGTTTATATAATCTCTGTAGAATTCGATCGGTGGAACTATCTCATACCGATACTCATACAGGGATCTTCTTTAATTTGAGTGTGACATTTCCATCGGTGGAACAAGTTATAATCCTCTTTCCACAATTCATCACATACATGCATAAAACTTTCACAATCACACAGGATAACATATGAGTCTATTATATTCTTTATTTCGTAAATAACATTCTTAAGAGTGCCTTCAAACTTACTAATGGGTATCATGTTTAGAATAATTGAATGCGCTATGAGACTTATCTCACTTCCTAAAAGCTTAGCCATTCATCACTATCACCATCATCGTACCCTTTAATATTCTTAACTTAGTGTAAATCATGTATCTTATAATCCTTTTTAATCAATAGGCTAGACATCATAGTTATTAATGGCATAAGATTTCCACTTATTACTTTAAATCACATTGTCACCTAAGATAGGAAATCAACATTAATTCATAATATAAAGGCGTATTTAAGTCATATAGCATCTACAATTAGTTCTGGTAGGCACAATTACTTCACATATATCATACAATTCTCGTATGAGATTCACAAACTCTACATCCTTCATGTTATCTTAGCATGCTAACCTGATTCTCTTACAAGCATCTTTCTATGTCATGCATTGCACGTGGTTAAATGAATGTTATCATTATGTCTACCTATGTGTAAACATTTATATATAAATAGACAGATTGATAGGGTGGCAGGTGATCATAAGGAACAAGCATTACATATCAAGATTATAAGACAAAGTCTTAATGTAACATATATGCATTTTATAAATAGAGTGCATGAAACTTACTGCACATGTTATAGTTTATATAACTTATAGTACAATAGTGTATGCTTTAAGGTTCATGTAATCTCTATGGAATCTCATTGGAGGAACTATCTCATACCGATACTTATATAGGAATCTTCTTTAATTAAAGTGTGACATTTCAATCACTACAAGAAAATTGCAATTTAGCAACAAAAAAATTGACAATTTCTGTTGCTATTCAAAAATAGCAACGGAAATTTTGGTTGCTAATCCAGTGGTTGCTATTTTTAGCAACGGAAGTAGAATTCCGTTGCTAAAATTAGCAAAGAAAAATGAAATCTGTTGCTAAATTCAACCAAGGCAAGTTTTGGTGAATTGGTCAATTTAGCAACGGAAAACTTATTTTGTTGCTAAAATAGCAACGGAATAAGAAATTCCATTGCTAATTTTAGCAATGAAAAATAGAATTCCGTTGCTATTTTTAGCAACCAAAATGTAATTTTTGTTGCTATTTTAGCAATGAAAATTACAATCCATTGCTATTTTAGCAACGAAATTTACAATTTCGTTGCTATTTTTAGCCCAGAAAAAATATTTATGACGGTTTAATCCGTCGTAATTCCGTCACAAATAATTATTATAATATTTTAATTATTACAATTAGAATAGCAGAATGATAGGTGAATGTTTTGAGCTAGCCTTTTAATCAACTTAGTTACTAATTCAAGATAAACATATCTAGGATGTACAAGAATGCTGATAAAAGAACAAATTATAACTCAATTAAAAAATGCCAACGCTTCATACATTATAATTATTCAAAAACACCAATAACCTTATCCTTTAATAGATCAATTTATAGAGCAATGTTAAAGGTTTTAATTCTTATATTCATCCAATTCAGACTTTCAAAGCCCAGTTTGTGCTCTTATTGATGATAAGAAATGACAAACAGGATAACAATTACTTTTGCAAAAGAATAGTTTTGGGTCCATTGATTTTTTTTTTTCTCTTGATTTTCAATAACAAATAAGATAACAATTACCACAAGTAAAGCCGGTAACAGAGAATGGAACATTTTTTACCTCTCTTGGATATATATATTTTGGGCTATATATATATATATATATATATATATATATATTTGAAATATAAATTAAAAGGAGAATATGATTATATTGCTTTTTGAAAATAATGTTCTACGGGATCCAAATTAAAGCAATAAATATATAAATGAGTTTGCACAAAATATTTAAATATATTATAAAATAATTTTATGTTTTTTGTACTATCATTTGTTCAATTTAAAAAGTACTTAAGGTGATCTCACATTTCACTCACGCTGACCATCATTCAAATTAAAACCCAGTAGACTGGCCCAACCCAAAGCTGCCATGTAAGCCCAAACCTAGTTAAACAATTCTACAACTAGTCAAAAAATTCATTGTTCCTAGCTTGGCAATCATTGAAGTCCAGCACGTGCCAGAAAAAGTAGCTAGACTTTCACTTAGGAGTAAACACAGCAAGCAATTCCTATAACATTTTATAAAAGAGGGTTTACTTGCTTACTCCAGAAGATTAAGATAATCTACTACATCTTACCTTGTGGCTGCCAGCACGCACAACAAAAGGCACTCCATGTTTTTGAGCAGCAAGTGCAACTATATTTAATCCAACAGGTGCTATAACACCACCATTTGCCATGATAGCATGAGCTCCAACTATAACCTTCAAATTGAACAATCCAAATAAATAATGGTCCTCAACCTTTATAGGCAAATTTAAGGGGAAAAAATTCATTTGTCATGTACCATGTTTACTCGAGAAATCATGGCAAAAACTGCAGAGTTAATAATTAAAGTGGTTTGCAGACCTCTTGTAACCAATTCTTTAGCAAGTAGATGCCCTTGATACCTAGATGAATACCAACTTCTGATAAAAAAATCATATAATAAAGAAAATGCCAAAATTGCACTGCCATAAAATTGCTTTTCAATCACAAATGAGATCAAGCCATCTGGACAAACCTTGGTGTACCTCAGTAACAAATACTCGAAATGATCACTTTTTCTCTTTTGCAATACAAAGGAATTCCAGTACTGTTCTTGAATTGCCTAAAGTTAGTATTACCTCACTGAAGATATAAATTAAAAGCTAAATCAGTAAATCTAAAAATAATTCAAATTCATAAGTTTGATGGACAACAAAATGAAATTGTAAGTTTGCAGTTCCCAATATATGGATCTACTATCACATAATTAGAGAAACAAGAGTAGAACACTTTATATTTCACAATGATCATACACAACAGCATATTCTATATAGGCAACCAAACATAAATAAAATATGAATCTATACAGATAAGAAATTTATCAATTATAGGAAAGGCAGGGCTAATTACTTTTGATGGATGTGTTCAACTGCTTGCTCAGCAATCTGTTCGTGACAAGTTGAAATATCTTGTATAAGCTCATTAACAACTTCAATGACATCATGTTTTAGCTTTTGACTTCTAGAATTTTTGTCAGCAGTTGCTATGCAGACAAATCCTTAAGTACAAAAATAACAGACACTATCCATTTATTGTTGGAATTTAACGGTTACATGCATCACATACATGAGCGAAATTTTAAAATTTTTAACCATTAGATCTGATCTTGCCATGAATACACAATATAACTATATGAGAATAAGAAAAATCACCTTTGATTTTTGTTGAACAGTTGATTTTACTTCGCACCGGGTTGTCGCAAACCACAGTGTCCAAAATCGAACACCTCCAATGAGTAATCCACACTAGAGAGGGGTAAATTGAACCAACAAATTGGTGTTCAACTAGGGCTGGCCGAAATTCCCAAGAGCTAGCTTAGGAAGTGGCGCAAAAAGGAGAGAGAATTAAGAGAAATAGACTTTCCTTTTGTTTTAATCACTTAACCCTATTCTCATTAGTTGGCCTTTTATAGTTAGGTTAAAATTCCAACTCCTTAATGAGATTGGGCTCTTTAAAATTGCTGGAGAATTATTAATTGGGCCTCTGGAATTAATTATAATCATTTGGGCTTAATTAAATCCAAATTAAATCTTTTCATAAAAGACCATGCACAAAATCCACAAACTAGGCCCTTTGTGCATCTAATTGGATTTAAATACCCAAATGGATTCCAAATCCAACCAAATTAAATATGTGAGTTCCATAACACTTATGTAACATATATAAATTAATTTGGTCCAAAAAAAAGCCCTCTAAGCCCTTCTTTATGGAGTTGGCGTGTAGCCCTCTTCTGGAGGGCTTCCTCCAACTTCTTCATTCCTTTGGCCCTTTATAATTTCTCCAATGGTCCTATTAATTATTATATCAGTCCTATAACACTTATAGTAGTCTTATAACACTTATAAGACAATAATAATTAATCATGAAATACATTATTTCATTTAGGTCCAATTTACAGAACATTTCTCAAAAGTTTCGCAGACAATTTTATTTGATCATAATTAATTAAATTCTTTAATCAATTATTATCATATTCTCCTCTCTACCTTTATAATAATACCAAATATTATTATCCTTGTCATTTTACCATTTTACCCTTTTCTCTATATGTGTGTGACCTATTGGGTTCCTGTCCATGTTGGCAGTATAATATGTAATTGTGAGTTCTATTCAAAACTCACATGATTTAAACTCCTTTAAATCATTTTATCAATCTCTATTGATATTTTGATACATCATTATACAAGTCATGATTAGCCTCTAGCTAGGCATCATGACTACCCAAATGTCAGGAAAGTCATGTGGTTTGACTGTACCCTTCCATAGAAACAATTACCGTGCAACTACTCCTTTCACCACTCTTATCTCAATTAGATTCTGGGTATGGATTTCTATCAATTCATATAAATCTAATTATGTATGTTCTATTAATTTAACCATTGTTCCTAAAATGCCCTTCATGGATCTCCATCCATCTCGGCATATTACTCTGGCCAGAGATTCTTTGAACAAGGCAATTATAAAATCATGTGAGATAACTTCCCTTGTTAAATCTGGGATGGTGAATCCTTTGTCAATCACTCAACTATCTTCAAGTAGGTCATGATATACCCAATCTCCTAACTATGTTCACTCTCAGTTCGAAGTAATCAGTTATGGAGTCAAAGTATACCACTTGCTACTTAAGATAACTTTGGTGATCTCAAGTCTAAGGATACTTGCACAACCGCTATGAAGAGATTCCTCACTGACATAGATTTAATATCCATATGAGGATTCTCTTTGCAGGTCTCCAATGAACTTGTTCCTCTAACAAGCATCCACATGTTAGCTTTGATTATCATCCATAATCACAATTATGAGAACCATTGCTTGAACCATTCAAGAAGCATAACATGTGCTAGTCTGTCCGAATTAACAATGTCCTATCTTGTTAATTCTATGACTAGGGATATTTAGATATTAATACATTTGCATACGATAGACATCTCACATCATGAACACCTTCATGATTGCCTTTGCACTGTGTTTATAATATCTAGGACTTCATTTATTAATTTAAGATTTACAAACTCATGTATTCAAACACAACATTAATAAATGAATGATGCCTTTTATTAAGAATATAAATTTCATACATATGAAAAATATCCCTATTACATGGGCTCTAGGGCATACTCTCTAACAATTTCCCACTTGCACTAGAGCCAATCACTCATATGTCTCAGACCCATGCTATTTATATGGTGATCATGCTTTATCTGGGAAAGTGCTTTAGTGAGGGGATCCGCCACATTGTCATCTGTGGGAACCCTTTCTATTTTCACATCATTTCTAGCTACTATTTCCCTTATGAGATGGTAGCGTCTGAGAACATGTTTGGATCGCTGATGAGACCGTGGTTCCTTTGCTTGCGCAATGGCTCCATTGTTGTCACAATATAAAGGAATCGGATCAACAATGCTAGGCACCACTCCTAGTTCAGTTATGAACCTTTTGATCCAGACTGCTTCTTTGGCTGCTTCTGAAGCAGCAATGTACTCAGCTTCTGTCGTGGAATCAGCAGTTGTTTCTTGTTTGGAACTTTTCCAACTAACTGCTCCTCCTCCCATTATGAACACATAACCAGATTGTGATTTACAATCATCTTTGTCAGATTGGAAGCTGGCATCTGTATACCCGTTTACTTCCAAACTGCCCTCTCCATATACCAAGAATATATCCTTAGTCCTTCTCAAGTACTTAAGAATATTCTTGACAGCTGCCCAATGTTCCTCTCCAAAATTGGATTGGAATCTGCTTGTGACACTCAAAGCAAATGCTACATCTGGACGTGTACATAACATAGCGTACATGATAGAACCAATGGCAGATGCATATGGTATTCTATTCATGGTCTCTCTATCCTCTAGTGTCTGCGGACACATAGACTTAGAAAGGTGTTTCCCATGCACCATGGGTATAAACCCTTTCTTAGAGAGATCCATATTGAACCTCTTCAATACTTTATCTATATATGTACTCTGAGAAAGACCTAGCAACCTATTGGATCTATCTCTATAGATCCTTATTCCCAGAATATAGGATGCTTCTCCAAGGTCTTTCATGGAGAATTGCTTTGATAACCATATTTTAACAGATTGGAGAAGAGAAATGTCATTTCCCATGATCAATATGTCATCTACATATAGAACTAGGAAGACAACTGCACTCCCACTGACCCTTTTATACACACAAGGTTCATCTTCATTCTGTGAGAAACCAAACTCTTTGATTGTCTCATTGAATCGTATGTTCCAGCTCCTAGAGGCTTGCTTCAATCCATAAATGGATCTTTGAAGCTTGCATACCTTTTCGCCATTTCCTGATGTGAATCCTTCTGGTTGTGTCATATACACATCCTCAGAAAGATTTCCATTAAGGAAAGCTGTCTTCACATCCATTTGCCAAATCTCATAATCATAATGAGCTGCAATGGCTAAAAGTATTCTTATAGACTTAAGCATCGCTACAGGAGAAAAAGTTTCGTCATAGTCAATACCTTCTTTTTGACAATAACCTTTTGCTACTAAGCGAGCTTTATAGGTAACTATATTACCTTCCATGTCAGTCTTCTTTTTGAAGACCCATTTGCACCCTATGGGTTTTATCCCTTCAGGTGGTTGAGTTAAAGTCCATACTTTATTCTCATACATAGAGTCCATTTCGGACTGCATAGCCTTAAGCCATAAATCACGTTCTGAACTGTTCAAAACTTCTTGATAGCTTGTAGGCTCATTGTCCTCTACTACAGTTATGCCTCTATCCAAATCAATGTGAAATCCATATCTCACAGGGATAGAACGCATCCTAGTAGACCTTCTAGGATTTTGTGTATAATCAGGTTCAACTGTAATCTCATCATTATGAAATTCAGTTTCGGGTTCAATCGGTTGATCTACTTCTATTTGTGGGTCCTGAACTTCACCAAGTTCAATTTTACTCCCACTGTCTTCTCGTAGGAGAAACTCTTTTTCCAAGAAGACAGCATGCCTTGAAACAAACACTTTTTGTTCTAAGGGATTATAGAAATAATATCCAAATGTTTCTTTTGGATATCCCACAAATAGACATTTGTCAGATTTAACATCCAGTTTGTCTGACATTGTCCTCTTCACATAAGCAAGACAACCCCATACCTTTATATGAGAAAGCGTGGGTTTCTTGTTATTCCACATCTCATATGGAGTAACATCAACCGATTTACTAGGAACTCTATTTAACACATAAACAGCAGTTTCTAGTGCATATCCCCAAAAGGACTTAGGCAAGTCCGCTCGGCTCATCATTGATCGAACCATATCTAATAGTGTTCGATTTCTCCTTTTAGACACACCATTGTGTTGTGGTGTATATGGAGGAGTCCATTGAGATAAAATCCCATTATCTCTAAGATAATCCTGAAACTCTTGACTTAAGTATTCTCCACCTCGATCTGATCTACGTGTTTTAATACTTTTGCCAAGTTGTTTCTCTACTTCATTTCTGAACTCTTTGAACTTTTCAAATGCTTCAGACTTATATTTCATTAGATAGATGTATCCAAACCTGGAATAATCATCTATGAAAGTAATGAAGTAGGAGTAACCTCCTCTGGCATGTGTAGTCATTGGACCACATACATCTGAATGTATTAAGTCCAAAATCATTTTAGCTCGTTCTCCTTTACCAATAAAGGGAGCTTTTGTC
The DNA here is from genome assembly GCA_037975025.1 of Excoecaria agallocha. Lineage (NCBI taxonomy): Eukaryota > Viridiplantae > Streptophyta > Magnoliopsida > Malpighiales > Euphorbiaceae > Excoecaria > Excoecaria agallocha. The sequence continues at coordinate 87,447,230 of CM075807.1, forward strand.
ATTTTTTTCAATAAACAAGATTCACATGTATCAAATGATTCATAATCAAATGATCCCAAATCACCTAACTTGTGTAATTTGGTCATGCGTTTTTCATTTATATGGCCTAAACGACAATGCCATAAGTATGAGGTATTCAGATTATCATGTTTCATTCTCTTGGTATTCACATTATGTACTTCTTTAATTAAATCAAGAACAAAAATACCATTCTCAATGATAGCATTTGCATAAAACATATTGTTCTTAAAAATGTAACAACATTTGTCCTTCAAAGAAATATCATAATCGTTCATCAAACGACTGAAAGAAATAATACTTTTGGATAAGGCTGGAACATAATAAAAATTATTTAATTCCAGTACTAATCCACTAGGAAGAGGCAAATAGTAAGTCCCCACAACTGTTGTAGAGATGTTCTGTCCAGTAGCTGACTACAAACATATCTCTGCCTTTCCAACTCTTCTAAAGCTTCTAAGCCCCTGTAGATCATTACATAAATGAGATCCACATCCGGTATCTAATACCCAAGATTGTTTTGAAGCAATAGAATAAGTATTAATTTCAATCATATGAATACCTGAAGTAGATGCAACAGCTTGCTTCTTCTCCTTAAGAGAATCTAGATAGGCCTTGCAGTTACGCTTCCAATGACCATCTTTTCCACAATGGAAGCAAGTTCCTTTGGGATTCTCTTTCTTGGCAACCTTCTTCTTGGAGATCCCACCATTCTTTGGCTGCGCCTTGGTTATCTTCTTCTTCTTCTGCTTCTTGCCTTTAGCAGAAGTGACAACCATGACACTTTTTGGATCTTTCTTAAATGATCCATCAGCTGTCTTGAGCATGTTGATTAACTCAGGAATGGATACTTGGATCTTGTTCATGTTGAAGTTAAGCACAAAAGGTGCATAACTTGGAGCCAACGAGTACAAGATTAAATCTATGTATAGATCATTATCCATAACATAGCCAAGTCTACTCAAATGCTCAATATACCCATACATCTTCAATGCATGAGCAGCAGTTGAAGTGCCTTCCACCATTTTGCAACTAAATAGAGCTCGAGCAATCTCATATTGCTCAGTTCTAGCCTGAGAAGAATAAAGCTCCTTTAGATGTAAAACGATGGTTCTAGCATCCATCATTTCATGTTGCTTCTGAAGCTCCGAGGACATAGCACCCAGCATCAAACATGCTGCTGCTTCACTATCCTCCATGTATTTTCGATAAATGCCTTTGATCTCATCAACGGCATCATCTGATGGAAGTGGTGGTGGATCTTTATCTAAGACATAATGGATCTTTTCAGCCCTGAGAACAATTCTCACTTGCCTGATCCAGTCAGAATAGTTGTTGCCAACCAGCTTGTTATCCAAGATTGATCGTATATTAATGTTTGATGTGCTCATGATGATGACCTAGATGTGAAAAAGAAAAGATATGAGAGTATGTTCATATATATGTATGCATTAATAAGGTCTTTAATTAATACATTTACTTCCACTATTTTATTGCGAATTAATAGCCCTCACTATATAATCCGAGAAAACCCGATGATTTTCTTAGTGGGCCAATATCCAATCCTTGATATGTAATTTGACCTTGACTGTGGTCAACAAGCCAAATTTCATACCCTTGAAAGGTAGGTATCTCTATACCAATTGTGTCTCTACACAACTATTGGATCATTAGGTTATCAACTCTTGATGCATGCATATCATATATGCATTCCCTAATCTTGCCTCTAGAACCATTAGCCTTGACTGTGGTCAACAAACTAATGGGCTAGCTAAGATGACCCATTTAATTAGATTTGAACATATTCGATATAATGTGAGCTTGACTGTGATCAACAACCCACACTATAAAGAACTCTGGTTCTCCTCAAATTAATGGAAGGCTTATATACCTTAGTATTTGTTTGAGGGTTTTAGTTAATTAAGTCTCATCATACATGGTTGGCATACATTGGTATGCATCCTATATCTATCACATAAATATAAGCATACAAATATGGTATAGTTATGGACTTCACTACATTGATTTCCCCGAGCCAAGAGGGAAATCAAAAGGTCATACCTAGGTAGTATGCATGATTCAAACAAGAAAATAATTACATTATCTTCAAGCTTGTTGGATCTCCATCCGGCCCATCTTGCTCCTTGATATTGGTCTCCATCTTTATTTCTAATTCTAATCTAAGTAATCTAATTACATATTACAATTTAAAATGAAATACAAACCAAAAACAAGTGGCCGGGACATGAAAGTCCTCATTGGGCCAAAACATGCATTATGCTCAATCACATTGGGCTTTTCCATAACTAACCATCATGCCAATCATTCACCCTTATATGCCTCTCTAATGCATAAAGAAATGGATTACTAACTTTGTTTCAACTTTTGAAACTATATTTTGAGTTATTTTAATGATGTGATCAAATTAGGAAACTTTTTCCATTTTGGAAACTTTCATTTTAGGAAACCTTTTTGCATGAATGTGTTCTTGTCTTAATAATCAATCAAATTGATTATTAATTAATTATAAATTGATTATTTAATTAATTAATCATATTAAATAATTAAAAGAATCAATTTTGGGCTTAAAACAAGTGTAGGCCGAAACCCACAGAAGAAAAACCCTAAGTGTGTTCACACACAAACTAGTTTTGTGTCATTTGGACCATTTGGGCCTTTTGGAATGAGCCAAGCCCACTCCAGCCCTTAAAACTCATTAATAAACTTAATTAATGTTTATAATAGTTAATTTAAATCAGCTCCTTGGGCCCACCAAGTCATCCACTAATTTAAACCAAGTCCGTAAACATAATTAAGCCCATTAAGTGGTTTTAATGAATTAAAATTAATCAAATTAATTTAAGGCCCATTTAAATTAATCCAATTAATTAAAAATACTTTAATATATCATATATATAAGATTTAGAAGATCAAAAGTCGTTCTAACCATGAACACATCAAGAACACACGAAGAACACCAATTTATCGAACTTTTCGACAAAACTAGTTTTCATGCAAAACTTGTTCGATTTTAATTCCGTTCGATCCTACGGCTTAATATCACATATTAAACATATAAAATATCATCTAAATGATTTTTAAATGGATCCATAAGAAATTAAATTAGAACAGCCCCTACAATACCTAGGGTTTCACACCAAACCTTAATGGGTTTCACGCCAAACCCAAATCATTTTTCTTCAAAAATTTCGGTTTTGTTTCCATCAAATTTATTTGATCACAAATACATCCAGAAATCAATATTTCTCATTCATGAACAATTAAATCTCATATTTTAAAGTTCATGAAATAAATAACTCAAAATAGAACAAAACTTATTCCGCAGAATAATATAGAATTGTATATCCATGGCAAAACCGTGGCTCTGATACCATGTTGGAATTTAAAGGTTACATGCATCACATACATGAGCGAAATTTTAAATTTTTTAACCATTAGATCTGATCTTGCCATGAATACACAATATAACTATATGAGAATAAGAAAAATCACCTATGATTTTGTTGAACAGTTGATTTTACTTCGCACCGGGTTGTCGCAAACCACAGTGTCCAAAATCGAACACCTCCAATGAGTAATCCACACTAGAGAGGGATAAATTGAACCAACAAATTGGTGTTCAACTAGGGCTGGCCGAAATTCCCAAGAGCTAGCTTGGGAAGTGGCGCAAAAAGGGAGAGAGTTTTTAGAGAAAGGACTTTCCTTTTGTTTTAATCACTTAACCCTAATTCTCATTAGTTGGCCTTTTATAGTTAGGTTAAAATTCCAACTCCTTAATGAGATTGGGCTCTTTAAAATTGCTGGAGAATTATTAATTGGGCCTCTGGAATTAATTATAATCATTTGGGCTTAATTAAATCCAAATTAAATCTTTTCATAAAAGACCATGCACAAAATCCACAAACTAGGCCCTTTGTGCATCTAATTGGATTTAAATACCCAAATGGATTCCAAATCCAACCAAATTAAATATATGAGTTCCATAACACTTATGTAACATATATAAATTAATTTGGTCCAAGAAAAAGCCCTCTAAGCCCTTCTTTATGGAGTTGGCGTGTAGCCCTCTTCTGGAGGGCTTCCTCCAACTTCTTCATTCCTTTGGCCCTTTATAATTTCTCCAATGGTCCTATTAATTATTATATCAGTCCTATAACACTTATAGTAGTCTTATAATACTTATAAGACAATAATAATTAATCATGAAATACATTATTTCATTTAGGTCCAATTTACAGAACATTTCTCAAAAGTTCCGCAGACAATTTTATTTGATCATAATTAATTAAACTCTTTAATCAATTATTATCATATTCTCCTCTCTACCTTTATAATAATATCAAATATTATTATCCTTGTCATTTGACCATTTTACCCTTTTCTCTATATGTGTGTGACCTATTGGGTTCCTGTCCATGTTGGCAGTATAATATGTAATTGTGAGTTCTATTCAAAACTCACATGATTTAAACTCCTTTAAATCATTTTATCAATCTCTATTGATATTTTGATACATCATTATACAAGTTATGATTGGCCTCTAGCTAGGCATCATGACTACCCAAATGTCAGGAAAGTCATGTGGTTTGACTGTACCCTTCCATAGAAACAGTTACCGTGCAATTACTCCTTTCACCACTCTTATCTCAATTAGATTCTGAGTATGGATTTCTGTCAACTCATATAAATCTAATTATGTATGTTCTATTAATTTAACCATTGTTCCTAAAATGCCCTTCATGGATCTCCATCCATCTCGGCATATTACTCTGGCCAGAGATTCTTTGAACAAGGCAATTATAGAATCATGCGAGATAACTTCCCTTGTTAAATCTGGGATGGTGAATCCTTTGTCAATCACTCAACTATCTTCAAGTAGGTCATGATATACCCAATCTCCTAACTATGTTCACTCCCAGTTGGAAGTAATCAGTTATGGAGTCAAAGTAAACCACTTGCTACTTAAGATAACTTTGGCGATCTCAAGTCTAAGGATACTTACACAACCGCTATGAAGAGATTCCTCACTAACATATATTTAATATCCATATGAGGATTCTCTTTGTAGGTCTCCAATGAACTTGTTCCTCTAACAAGCATCCACATGTTAGCTTTGATTATCATCCATAATCACAATTATGAGAACCATTGCTTGAACCATTCAAGAAGCATAACATGTGCTAGTCTGTCCGAATTAACAATGTCCTATCTTGTTAATTCTATGACTAGGGATATTTAGATATTAACACATTTGCATGCGATAGACATCTCACATCATGAACACCTTCATGATTGCCTTTGCACTGTGTTTATAATATCTAGGACTTCATTTATTAATTTAAGATTTACAAACTCATGTATTCAAACACAACATTAATAAATGAATGATGCCTTTTATTAAGAATATAAATTTCATACATATGAAAAATATCCCTATTACATGGGCTCTAGGGCATACTCTCTAATAGTATGAATGTATGTATGCTCATATATGCATCGATAACAGATAACTCACATGATTATTAGGGTTAATGAATGTAATTAGTAATAGTTATCCGGATTATCTAGTATAGTCATTACATCTTTGGTATCAGAGCCTGGTTTAGGCAGTTCTAGCCAATAGGTAATTTCAAGGGTCATAGATATAGAATTGTTGTTGATGTTGGCTGATTGTGGTTGTCCCTGTGTTTTTTAATATAGTTCGGAATGGAAGGTCATCTTGAGGGAGTAGATGAGTCGACTGAGAGCAATTTACCGGGCCATTCGAATCCTTCTCAGCCTGAATCTTCTACATCCACAAGAGGAGGTGCAGCTGCTGCTAATGCTGGGGAAGCATTGTTAAAAATTTCCCAGGACATGGCTCAAATTTTACAAAGAATGACTGCGCCTAAAGCTCCTATTTCTGAACTCAGGAAGCATGGTGTGGAAGAATTTCTAGGCTCCACGTGGGAAGAGTCTGAAAAAGCCGAGTTATGGCTCGAAAGATTAGAGCGAGTATTCTCAGAGATTCAATGCCCAGCCAATCAAAAGGTAGCTTATGTTGTGTCCTTGCTTCAAGGAGCAGCTTATGACTGGTGGAAGCTAGTCCAGACTCAACCTCAACTACCTGATACTCTCACTTGAAACTTCTTTGTTGCTGAATTTAAAAAGAGATATGTAACAGAAGCATATAAAGATGAGAAGCTGAAACAGTTTTTGAATTTAAGGCAAAGAGATATGTCAGTGGCTGAGTACGAAGCAGAATTCAGTCGTTTGAGCAAATATGCACCGAGACCTATACTAACTGGGACTTTCCAGTGTCGCCAATTTCAAGAGGGATTGAATGATCATATTCGAGAGCACTTGATAGGTCCTATTTCTTTGCATCCTGTAGATTATCACCAGTTAGTGCAAGCAGCTATTCGGGTTGAAAAAGAAGAGAATGTGAAAAGAGAAAGAGAGCAAAGAAGGAGAAGTTTTTCTCGGGGTGGTTCTTCCTCGGGAACAAGAACAAGAGCAACACAAGGAGAGCAATCTACGGAATCTGGATATTGCCCTACATCTAGAGGTAGATAGCAGGGGATTTTTAATTCAGGAAGATCCAGTAGAGGTGCTGCGTCAAGACAGGGTAGAGGACAAGCTCCAGAATGTACCTACTGCCTTAGGCGACATTGGGGCACTTGTTGGATGCTCACAGGTGGTTGCTTCAGATGTGGCAGTACGAAGCATTTTATGGCCAATTGTCCTCTGACACAGGAGCAAGCCTCCAGTCAACAGAGTAATAGAGGAGCTTCTCATTCACCTTCTTCAGGTAGAGGTCGGGGTAGAGGTAGAGGTGGATCGGGCCAGTTTAGAGCCCAGTCCAGGAATGTTTCCGAGACGGTGGATCGACCATTTACTCCGACACCTCCTATTAGAGCTTATGTGATGAAAGGTCGAGAGGATGCGGATGCTCCTGAGGTCATAGCTGGTACATTTTTCCTCTTTGATACTGATGTGCATGTACTTATAGACCCAGGATCTACACATTCGTATATTTATAATGGGGAGCTGGGTAGAAATGTATCTATAGTTGACCATTTGAACTATGATATATGTGTGATCAGTCCTTTGGGCCATAGTATACATGTTAATAAAGTTTATAGAAACTGCCCAATTAGAATTCAAGAGAGAGAGTTCCCAGCTGATCTAATTGTGTTACCTTTTCATGAATTTGATGTAATCCTGGGTATGGACTGGTTATCTAAATATCAGGCCATAGTGAATTGTAAAGCTAAAACAGTAATTGTTAAGAATGATGGGGAAGTTGAGACATTGATTCAGGGTATTAAGTCTAAACCCTTAACCAATGTTATCTCTGCGATGAAAGCAAGAAGATTTCTTAGAAAAGGATGTGAAGCATACCTGGCGTTGGTTCTTGACTCTAAAAGGGAGACAGTTAATCTTCAAGACATTCCAGTAATTAATGAGTTTTCTGATGTCTTTCCCGAGGAACTTTTGGGTTTACCACCGGAGAGAGAGGTTGAATTATCTATTTAGACTTTGCCTGAAACTGCTCCTATTTCAAGGGCACCTTATAAAATGGCACCGACAGAACTAAAGGAATTAAAAGTTCAGTTACAGGAATTGCTAGATAAAGGTTTCATCAAGCCCAGTGTGTCACCCTGGGGTGCACCGGTGTTGTTTGTCAAGAAGAAAGATGGCACTCTGAGAATGTGTATAGATTACAGACAGCTTAACAAGGTGACTGTGAAAAACAAGTATCATTTACCTCGGATTGAGGATCTTTTTGATCAGTTGCGAGGTGCAGGAGTGTTTTCAAAAATTGATCTGAGGTCGGGATATTACCAACTTCGAGTTAAAGATATAAATGTTCAGAAGACTGCTTTTAGGACTCGATATTGACATTACGAATTCTTAGTAATGCCTTTCGGGTTGACTAATGCACCAGCAGCCTTCATGGATCTGATGAATAGGGTATTCAAACCCTATTTAGATCAGTTTGTTGTGGTATTTATAGATGACATTTTGGTCTATTCTCGTGATGAAGCGGAGCATGCAGACCATTTAAGAATAGTACTGCAAACCTTGAGAGAACAACAGTTATATGCAAAGCTAAGCAAGTGTGAGTTCTGGCTTAAAGAAGTTGCTTTCCTTGGACATGTGGTGTCTTCTGAAGGCATTAGAGTGGACCCTAAAAAGATTGAGGCGATAGTAAATTGGAAATCGCCTAGGAATGTGCCAGAAGTCCGAAGTTTCCTGGGTGTAGCTGGCTATTATAGGCGATTTGTGAAAGGATTTTTAGTTATTGCCTCTCCGTTCACTAAGTTACTACGTAAAGAAGTTAAATTTGAGTGGACAGATCGTTGCCAAGCCAGTTTTGACCAGTTAAAAGAGATGTTAACTCAAGCTCTAGTTCTTACCCAACCAGTAGCGGGTAAGGAATATGCTATGTATAGTGATGCATCGAGAAATGGATTGGGATGTGTGTTGATGCAAGAGGGTAAAGTAGTGGCTTATGCTTCAAGACAATTAAAGCCTCATGAACAGAATTATTCAACTCATGATCTAGAGTTAGCCGCAATTGTCTTTGCTTTAAAGATTTGGCGGCATTATCTATATGGTGAGAAATGCAAAATCTTTATAGATCACAAGAGTCTTAAATACTTGCTTACTCAGCGGGATCTTAATTTAAGACAACGCAAATGGCTAGAATTGTTCAAGGACTATGATTGTATAGTTGACTACCATCCAGGAAAGGCAAACGTGGTGGCTGATGCTTTGAGCCGGAAAATGATTGCAACCTTGTTGTTACAAGAGTGTAAATGGAAGTTTGCATCCGATGGGGCTTTGTTAGCCCAATTGCGAGCTCATCCTAGCCTAAGACAAATAGTGATAGATGCACAGACAGATGATGTAAAGTTGCAACAAGCGGCTCAATTGGTAAGTTCAGGAGGTTCGATAGAATATTCTGTTGAAAGTAATGGTGGTCTTTACTATCGAAATCGATTATGTGTGCCAGATGTTAAAGAACTAAAGGAAGCTTTGTTACAGGAAGCCCATAACACTATTTTCACCATGCATCCCGGTGGTAACAAAATGTATAGAGATTTGAAGCAATTTTATTGGTGGCTAGGAATGAAAAGAGATGTAACTGAATATGTCTCTAAATGCCTAATGTGTCAACAAGTAAAAGCAGAGCATCAACTTCCTTCGGGATTGTTAAATCCTCTTCCCATTCCTCAATGGAAGTGGGACAATGTTACTATGGATTTCATTACAGGTTTGCCCACTACCCAAAGAAAATATGATACAGTATGGGTCATAGTAGATAGACTGACAAAGGTGGCTCATTTTATACCAGTCCAAACCAACTATTTAATGGAAAAATTGGCTGAATTGTACATAGACCAGATTATTAGATTACATGGGGTGCCACTCTCAATTGTTTCTGATCGAAATTCGAGGTTTACTTTCAGATTTTGGAAAAGTTTGCAACAAGCCTTAGGCACAAAGCATCTCCTTAGTACTGCTTTTCATCCTCAGACTGATGGGCAATCGAAAAGGGTTATACAAGTACTAGAAGACATGTTGAGAGGCTGTGTTCTAGATTTTCCAGGAAGCTGGGATAAATATGTTACTTTGATGGAGTTTGCATACAACAATGGCTACCAAACTAGTATTGGTATGCCACCTTATGAAGCACTCTATGGTCGAAAATGTAGAACTCCTTCCTGTTGGACAGAGTTAGCTGAAAGCAAGTTGACCGGTTCTGATATTGTTAAAGATACCGAAGAAAAGATTCAACTTGTTAAACAGAGATTGAAAGAAGCCAGTGATAGACAGAAATCGTATGCGAACTTAAAAAGAAAAGATATTGAATATCAGGTTGGCGATAAAGTGTTTTTAAAGGTGTCCCCATGGAGAAAGGTACTCCGATTTGGAAAGAAATGAAAGCTTAGCCCCCGGTTTATAGGTCCCTATAGAATCTTGGAATGGATTGGACCGGTAGCATATCGATTAGATCTTTCCAGTGAACTATCAAAATTGCACAATGTTTTTCATGTTTCTATGCTCCGGCGATATCGATCTGATGAGTCACACATCATACCTATGCAAGATATCAGCGTCAGATATGATTATACGTATGATGAAGAGCCTAAACAAATCCTGGCCAAGGAAGTTAAACAGCTGAGGAACAAAAAGATTCCCTTAGTCAAAGTATTATGGCAACACCATGGTGTACAAGAGGCGACTTGGGAACCTGAAGCATCTATGAGGGCTCAGTACCCACAGCTTTTCAATACAGGTATGAATTTCGAGGACGAAATTATTTTAGGGGGAGAGAGTTGTAATACCCCTCAATATACCCTAGAAGAATTATCATTAATTAATTATTATTGCTTATTTTTAATTAAGTGTAATTGTGTGTGAAAGGACCTAATTGCAAAGCTAAAGGGAAAGTTTTGGGGTAATAATAGAAATAAGGGAAAGTTCAAGGACCAAATGGCAAAAGTAAGGTTTGAGAGACATTTGGACCAATAAGAAGAAAGGAGAGAGGGATATTTTGATGGGGAGAGCTGGCCACCAAGGGGATTCATTCTTCATTTTCATCTTCTCTAACTCTCCTCTCTCTCATCCTCTCTCTCTCTAGATTTCTTTGAATTGGGATAAGAAAAAAATAGAAAGATTTGCTTGGCTTTAAGCTTAAGGTAACACTTTTACTCTTTGGTATGTATGATTTATAGATTAGCTTGTTGGTTTCATAGAGGTGTATTATGTTTATAGAAGGAGAAGTAAGCAAAGGAAAGGGGAAGGAAACTCTTCATGGTTGAAGAAGAGGAAGCACAAACAAGGTATGGGAACTTAGGTTTTTATATGTGTATATATGTTATGATTTTTCATGAGAGAGAGATTTTGAATGTCTCTCATGTATTTATGGATGATTTTAAGCTTAAAAGGGGGCTAGAGTTAAAAGTATACAAGTTTTGGTTGAAAACATGAAAATCTGTTTTAAAAGGCTAATTGATCAGTCTGTGTATTTTTGCTCATATCTTGAGCTATAGTTGTTCAAATGATGAAATTCCAATTGGTATGGAAACTAGACTTGTATATCTTGGTTTTGCTAGAAGAGACCGGAAGCTGATTTTCACTGCTTGATAGTGAAATTCGATATTGACTCTAATTGTATTGGTTAATGTATCTTTATGAACAGTCTGTGGTTTTTCTTAAATATCTAAAGATTTAAAGGTCCTATTGAGGAGATTTTTAATGTTTTGGAAACTAAAAATATAGGCCTAAAACTTTGTAGAAGATAGTGTTTTCAGAAAAATCCGTTTGGGATGTTGAAAGTGAGATGAAATCTGGGTTTTGAAATGAATTTACTGGATTTTTTGAGCAATGAGCTTCGAGGCATTTGCCCCGTCGGTTTATGTCGCGAGCGCGACATCAAGCGATAGCTTTGTGTCGCGAGCGCGACATCAAGCGATAGCTTTGTGTCGCGAGTGCGACTTATGCCGCGAGCGAGACATCAAAGAATGCTCATATAGGCCATTGTTGTCTGTCGCGAGCGCGATTAACATCGCGGCCGCGACATTTGTCGCGAACTTCGACTAGTGTCGCGAGCGCGACAATATGCCTTTATTTTCTATTTTTGATACTTGTATTTTATGACTTCAATTGGGATTTAAAATGTGCCTAAGCCCCCCCTAAGCTTACAAATCATCCTAAATTACAAGTTTACAGTAAGGAACCCCTTTAATTGTAAGACTTGCTAATAACTAAAAGGTAAGTCTTATTACCCTGAAATAAAATATGCATGAGTTATTCCTCTGTAATGATAGTATATGATTGTTCCTGTACTATGAGATAACAATGTATGATATTACAGTGCTTGCATTTATTAATGCTATAATGAAATATATTAATACAAGTTCACAAGATATGAAAGATGATTGACTTGTGCCTGCAATTAAAAACTTGGTTGTGGATAGATAGGCATGCCTATAGGGTTATAGTTGCAGCTGCTATAGTCTGACTCTTATGAGTCCATAGTTTGTCTCTAAATAAGACCATAGTTCTGACCCAATGGGTCCATAGATTTAATACCTTCGGATATTCATAGATTTGATACCTTAAGGTATCCACAGCACCCGTTATCCACTCCCATAGGAAATTTGAGTAGGCAAATTGATAAGATAAATGAAACGCATATACAGTTACAATTATGCATCATATGAACTTTGGTTTCTTTACCTTATCATTTAAATATGCCAATTAGGTTACATTATTATTGTTTGTTTGAGTGATAACCACTCTAAGTGGTTATCAATATATTAGTTGTTCCCCACTAAGCTTTATAGCTTAGCACGGGTGTTTATCCGTGTAGGTTTGTAGGGTAGAACTATTGTCCAGGGACAAAGCCAGCAATCTCCCAAGCCAACATCAGATTAGAAGGAATATTTTGATGTATGAGATTGATATTTTTGTATCTCTTTTGATTAGATAAAGATAAATTTGTACTTAAAGGCATGTAAATATTAAGTTATGTAAAGAATAACCAATGACATATGATAGTATAGCTCCAACTCGACATCATTGATATAGTATGAATGTATGTATGCTCATATATGCATCAATAACAGATAACTCACATGATTATTAGGGTTAATGAATGTAATTAGTAATAGTTATCCGGATTATCTAGTATAGTCATTACAAACAGTCCGATGGGTAACTGCAGGTCCACAACCAAACTGCCTTACCTAACAGTTGTTGGAATGAAGCAAAAGAACTCTTCTTAATTATTCCAAACCAAGGGGTAAATCTTTTTATTTATTTTTCACTAGACTTCAGTTCCTCCTCCCTTAATGCTTAGGATACAGAGCTACGATCCTATAGAACAGATCTTGTTCAAGTAAGATCGTAAACTAAGCGACATTAAACAATCTAAACAAGATACATATACATATATTCTCTTAAACTAGCTATCACAGTACCACTAAAACAAAAGATTTAAGAATAAAGAAATCAAAATTAACCAACTTTTTTCAAATGTTATTTTCCCTCCAAGTCAGGTTACTTCTGTGTAAGTTCTCCAACTATGAACTAACCAAATGAGAGGAGGACACCGACCCATTTTTGGATTATTTTTAATGTTTATTTATTTATTAGTTTTTGTTTGGACTAGGAAACTGTTCGTTCGTGGCTTTGAAGTTTCCTTTAAATGTATAATTCTTGTTCTGTACTACCTTAAAAAGTTCATTTTTCTATATATGTTTGAGCTGCTAAATTCAGACAAGTAAACATTTTATTCGAATTTCTCATCTTAAAGAATTTTTTCACTTTAGCATTAAGCGTTTGTTTGGATGGAGGTAGATGGGGGTAGATGGTAGTAACTCAGTTACTTTGTTTGTTTTATAAAAATTGCAGAGTAAATGGGAGTAGATGAGAGTAACTAGTAATTCTATATCCTTAAAAAAAGTAACTCCCAATTTGAAAGTAGATAGAACTAACTCCATATTTATTCTAAAATTTTAAAGAATTACTCTCATCTACTTCCATCTACTTTATATTTAATTTAAATTTGCCAAACAATGGAGAGTAAATGAGAGTTACTCCCATCTACTCTACTATCATTTACTCCTATCTACTCTACTTCTATCTACTTTACTCTCATTTACTCCTATCTACTCTACTCCCATCCAAACAGAGCCTAAAGCATATATAATAAGACACCCCACATTTTTAAAACGGAATTAATTAAGTTGCAGAATAATTTATATAAATAAAATTCAGAATTATAATTTTAAAATCAAACCAAGTTTAAATGAATAGTAAAAAAGAAGATCCATGTAATTTTATGTTATTTTTAAACAAATCATTTGAAATATTTTTATTTTTTACAGTTTGACTTTCCTTATTTTTTTTATATTCCCTCAATTTTTTTACCATTCTGTCAGATAAAAGTTTTGGCATGTTTTCGCTCCATAACAATGGCAGTTATCATGAAAGTGAGAGGGAGAATAGATAGATAGATATCCAGCTAATCACTGAAATACCAGTTAAAAAGAAGAAGGAAAAAAAAAGCGAACCACTCAAATAATTATAAAATTATGGTGTTTGTTTTTTCAAGAAGAAAGCAATGAGAAAAAAAAAGAGAGTTCTTTTTCATGAATGATAATTTAATAGAGAGAAAAAAAAACACTAATTTTCTTCTTTAAAATTATGGGCAGATATAAAATTTTAGAATAATAATCGATAAAGCATAAAATTTTACCGTAAAAGAAGAGATCGCCGGTCATAGTGAGTGAGACTTTAATGATCTGTAAAAAAGAAATTCAATCCGATCTTGCCGGACTTTTGTGCTTCGATGCCTAAGTTAGCTATCGAAGTGTGTAGAGAAAACTTAATTGAGAGAGAGTATAAAGAGTTAGAGAGAGAGAGCCCCCCATTATCTGTGTACCTTGTTATATTTGTACCTTTGAGTGTTGGGTTTTTGGGCTTCTGATCTTAAGCCTTTTCGTGGACCTTTAATGAACCGGCCTTATAGTTAATTTTATTTTGTGTATTATCACTAGTCCCCCTCCACGAATTCGATCTTTGAGATCGAAGGCTCGAGAGTGTCGAAAAAATTATCGAACTAGATACATCGATCTGAATTAAATAGAGTCATCCATCTTTGAATGACTGAGATGGGTGCATCGATCGGGATGTGACGTCAATCGAAAATTTTATAATTTTATCCTGCAAATAATTTTTTGTAATTTTATCCTGCAAATAATTTTATAAATATTTATTAACCCGCTTTACGGTTATTTATGTTGTATGAGAGATTTTTCAAAGTTGTCGTTGGCGACGAATAATAATTTTTTAAGGCATTTTCACACCTTTTTTCGATCTGATCCGCTCTTGACGGTGGCAATCATAACATCCGATCCGCTCTTGGCGATGGATGGTCTTCCGATCCACTCTTGGCGGTGAAATAATAACATCCAATCCGTTCTTGGCGATGGATGGTCTTCCGATCCGATCCGCTCTTGGCAGTGGAATAATAACATCAGATTCGCTCTTGGCGATGGACGATCTTCCGATTCGCTCTTTACGGTGGCAATAATAACATCCAATCCGCTCTTTGCGATGGATGGTCTTCTGATTCGATCCGCTCTTGACGGTGAAATAATAACATCCGATTCGCTATTGGCGATGGATGATCTTCCGATCCAATCCGCTTTTGGTGGTGGCAATAATAACATCCGATCCGCTATTGGCGATGGATAGCCTTTCGATCCGCTCTTGGCGGTGGAATAATAACATCCAATCCGCTTTTGGCGATGGATGGTCTTTCGATCTGGTCCGCTCTTGGCGGTGGCGCTCATACCATCCGATCGGAATAAAAAATCATCAAAATCGATCGAAATAAATAATCATCGGTTGGGATTTACATCGATCGGAATAAATCGATCATGGGGAGTTACCCGTTTGGAGAATACCTCAATCGGGATGTCAGTATCGACTGATCGAAATTAAGATGTTAACTTTTGGAGTTACCTGCTTATGAAAAGTTACCCTTTTGAAAAACCTTGACTTTGAGAGTTACCCGCTTATGGAGAGTTACCCATTTGAAGAATACCTCAATCGAAATGTCAGTATTGATCGATCAAAATTAAGATGTCGTTTAACACATTATTGAAATAATATATTATGAAAAATGAGTTTTTAACAATTTCATATTGAAATATTAAAAAATTAAAAGTAAATACTGGAGTATATGTACAAATAAATTAGTCAAAAAAAATAAAAAGAGACGTTAAAACTAACATTTATTTTGGCATTGTTTAAATTAATAATCGTCTATCGGAATTTATTATCAACCGAAATAAAAATATAATGGTTGAAATTTTTCATCGACTGAAATAAAAATACATCACATTATAACAATAATATATTATAAAAGTAATCAATCATGGTTGATCCTCTTTAAGATGCACTCAATTGAGGCACATAAATCAATGTCTTGGAGTTGATGGATTAACAAAAGTAATAAATTGTTGTTGACCACCTTAATACCTCGTTGAAAGTTGGACAAGAAAAACCCAACAATTGAAGTAAATAAATGGATAAGTAAATGTGGCAAAGGAAAGATTCTTACCATAGAACGGCGTGCTGAAGCTGTGTGTTTAAGTTTCTTCTCTCATTTTCACGAAAGATCGAATCTTTACTCCAATTGACACTTGGTCGGAGTGAGCCACAACTTTTCCAATAATTTTTATTCTTATTATTTTTTTTTTAAAGTGCAGCATCTGTGTCTTCTATATCCATTGCGTACCTTCATTTATTTTTAATAACAAGAGCTTGATAATAAAGAATAAGGAGCGAGAGGTGGCGACGCCGACTGAAGGCATAGCTGTCCCGATCAGTGATGGTAAACTTTCGATCGGTGGTGATTGATTGTTGATCGATTGTTGAGGCATCAAATTACCGATTGGTGGATGTGGCTTCCCCTTAAATTGCCGATCGGTGGCTTTCCTTTGAAGAGAAATAAGGGGATGTTCAGCATCAACGCTCTTTAGATAAGTCTTACTCAACATGACTTGTAGGGATCTTGAACCTCAAAGTAACTGCTTCTTTTGAGCAACCACCCCTCTTGAGGGCGGTAGTGTGCAGCCAACTGGACCATGTCATTTTTTCCTTTGCTCCTGCAAAACAATACTTAGGAATTGTGAAGTTATCCTTTACTAGTTGCTTGTGAACTCCTTGTGGGGTCGGCTCTGGTCAATTGTTGAGGAATGAGCTCTTAAAATGCCTTTCAACGCCACATGGCTAAAAGCTTTGTTTCCTTGCTCTCTCTCTCTTTTTTTTTAATATCAAACCCAAAACTTTTAGATCTAAAATTTTCCTGCAGAATCAAGCTCAAAATTTATAGATCTAGACTTTTTCGTAGAAAATCAAGCTCAAAATTTTTAGATTTAGGCTTTGGTAAGATGGTTTCTTCACTCCATTTTTCAGATTTCGGATTGTGCCTGTTGCTGGATCCTAGTGGTGGACTGAATGGAAGCGTGATTTTTACCATTAACTTATAGAAAAGAAAAGTAGATCTGGAGCTTGAAATCGAAATTTTCAGGCTAAGTAGATCAGTTCCGGCATCATTTCTCAACGAAAATATCAAATAATAAATCATAAAATTTTATCGTAGAAGGAGAGATCGCCGGTCATGGTGAGGGAGGCTTTAATGATCTGCAAAAAAGAAAATCAATCCGATTTTGCCAAATTTTTGTGCTTCGATGCCTAAATTAACTATTGAAGTGTGTAAAGAAAACTTAATAGAGAGAAAGTATAAAGAGTTAGAGAAAGAGAACCTCCCATTATCCATGTGCCTTGTTATATTTGTACCTTTGAGTGTTAGGTTTTTGGGCTTCTGATCTTAGATCTCTTCGTGAGCCTTTAATAGACCGATCTTATAGTTAATTTTATTTTGAATATTATCAATAATTCAATATGTGCACGTATATAATATGATTACATTTAAACCGTTTTGTCATAAAATATTCACGAGCACTTTACACTGCTTGCAACTGGGATTATTTGAAATTTATAAAATATTTTCTTATTTTTGAAAAAAAAAAAGGATGCAAATGCTCCCTTACGCACCGCGAGTAGGTCCCCCGTTGCTTGAAATCTTCATGGTTTGTGAGATTCCGATGGACAATGAATTTTCATCCACGTAACTGATAAGAAAAGAAAAAGGGACCATTTATCTCACAGTATTTGTCATTTTCAAAGAGTTCAAGAGTTATTTTGTTTTCTGCATTAAAATAGTATAATATTTAATGAATTCCTAACGTCAGTTCGCCCTATGCCACGTACAAGACAACAATGGCTGTGGAACGTACTTGTTAGATAAGAGTTGAATTCAACCAACAATATTATGAGTAATGCTAATTTCCATTAATCATAAAGAAAAACAATATTTTCATTATTCACCTAATTAATATTACAAATTGATTGCGTAGGTTATTCATGCAATCAGCGATGACGAATGCACAACTGTCTACTTTATATATATATATATATATATATATATATATATATATATATATATATATATATACATACACACACACTTCCAAGTAAGTTTCATACAGCAAGAAAATGCAAAATCCTGAACTAGTACGTAATGAATATACTTAAGTCATAATTTATTATTGGAGTTTATAAAATTTACTTAATTGGCCGTAAACATAAAATTTCCATGATGAAAAGTGTTCTTTTTTTGAATGTGGTATGTGAAAAAATTTCATAAATCAAATTAATGACGCATGGGACTCCAATTTTTTAATGCATTCCAATAATCAATATATGATGTACTTTGCGGGGTTCAAATATTAAATCTAGTATTTTAATCTCATGTATAATATCTTTTAACCGACATGCATCGACATGTTTATGCAGCTATTCTTGACTTCTTTACAATCACGTGTAATTAATAGTATCCAGAGGCGGGTAAAAATTCCAGGCGTTAGTTGGTTATTAATTTGATTATAATTAATAATTCAAAGCAGCATGTCATCTCGCGATGTGTCTTTAAGATAAATTTTATGTGTGATGTGTCACATAAAGTGACATGTTATGTCATCATTTCGATAAAAATTTCGTCAAAATTCGTTGATCGTAACTTTTATGTAAATATATGATAAGTTCAGTAATTTTTAAGTAAAAAAAATCAATTATTTTTACGTAATAAGTAATAAGTTAAATGATCGTAGATGAAATTAATCTTTTTTTTTATATTTTCATAATTATTTTACCATTTTACCGGATAAAAGTTTTGGCATGTTTTCGCCCCATAACAATGGCAGTTATGATGAAAGCGAGTGGGAGAATAGATAGATAAATATCCAGCCAATCACTGAAATACCAGTTAAAAAGAAGAAGAAAAAAAAAAGAAAAAAAGCTAACCACTCAAATAATTATAAAATTGTGGTGTTTTTTATTCAAGAAGAAAGCAATGAGAAAAAAAAAAAAGAGTTCTTTTCCATGAATGATAATTTATTAGAGAGGAAAAAAAACACTAATTTTCTTCTTTAAAATTATGTACAAATATAAAATTTTAGAATAATAATTCAATACGTGTACATATATAATATGATTATATTTAAATTATGGACAAATATAAAATTTTAGAATAATAATTTAATACGTGCACATATATAATATAATTATATTTAAATCATTTGATCATAAAGTATTCGCGGGTACTTTACAGTGCTTGCAACTGGAATTATTTAAAATTTATAAAATAATTTCTTAATTTTGACAAAATAAGAAGGTGCAAATGCTCCCTTACCCACCGAGTAGGTCCCCCGTTGCTTGAAATCTTCATGGTTAGTGAGATTCCGATGGACAATGAATTTTCATACATGTAACTGATAAGAAAAGAAAAAGGGGCCATTTATCTCACAGTATTTGTCATTTTCAAAGAGTTATTTTGTTTTCTGCATTAAAATAGTATAATATTTAATGAATTCCTAACGTCAGTTCGCCCTATGCCACGTACAAGACGAACAATGGCTGTGGAACTGTACTTGTTACATAAGAGTTGAATTCAACCAACAATATTGTAAGTAATGCTAATTTCCATTAATCATAAAGAAAAACAATATTTTCATTATTCACCTAATTAATATTACAAATTGATTGCGTATGTTATTCATGGAATCAGCAATGACGAATGCACAACTGCCTCCTTTATATATATATATATACACACACACTTCCAAGTAAGCTTCATACAGCAAGAAAATGCAAAATCCTGAACTAGTACGTAATTAATATACTTAAGTCATAATATATTATTGGAGTTTATAAAATTTACTTAATAGGTCGTAAACATAA
>CM075807.1:87467340-87507340 GCA_037975025.1 Excoecaria agallocha
TCTCCTCTCTACCTTTATAATAATATCAAATATTATTATCCTTGTCATTTTACCATTTTTACCCTTTTCTCTATATGTGTGTGACCTATTGGGTTCCTGTCCATGTTGGCAGTATAATATGTAATTGTGAGTTCTATTCAAAACTCACATGATTTAAACTCCTTTAAATCATTTTATCAATCTCTATTGATATTTTGATACATCATTATACAAGTCATGATTGGCCTCTAGCTAGGCATCATGACTACCCAAATGTCAGGAAAGTCATGTGGTTTGACTGTACCCTTCCATAGAAACAGTTACCGTGCAATTACTCCTTTCACCACTCTTATCTCAATTAGATTATGAGTATGGATTTCTGTCAACTCATATAAATCTAATTATGTATGTTCTATTAATTTAACCATTGTTCCTAAATGCCCTTCATGGATCTCCATCCATCTCGGCATATTACTCTGGCCAGAGATTCTCTGAACAAGGCAATTATAGAATCATGCGAGATAACTTCCCTTGTTAAATCTAGGATGGTGAATCCTTTGTCAATCACTCAACTATCTTCAAGTAGGTCATGATATACCCAATCTCCTAACTATTTTCACTCCCAGTTGGAAGTAATCGGTTATGGAGTCAAAGTATACCACTTGCTACTTAAGATAACTTTGGTGATCTCAAGTCTAAGGATACTGGCACAACCACTATGAAGAGATTCCTCATTGACATAGATTTAATATCCATATGAGGATTCTCTTTGCAGGTCTCCAATGAACTTGTTCCTCTAACAAGCATCCACATGTTAGCTTTGATTATCATCCATAATCACAACTATGAGAACCATTGCTTGAACCATTCAAGAAGCATAACATGTGCTAGTCTGTCCGAATTAACAATGTCCTATCTTGTTAATTCTATGACTAGGGATATTTAGATATTAACACATTTGCATGCGATAGACATCTCACATCATGAACACCTTCATGATTGCCTTTGTACTGTGTTTATAATATCTAGGACTTCATTTATTAATTTATGATTTACAAACTCATGTATTCAAACACAGCATTAATAAATGAATGATGCCTTTTATTAAGAATATAAATTTCATACATATGAAAAACATCCCTATTACATGGGCTCTAGGGCATACTCTCTAACATTTATCACGCAAAAAAGGAAATGTAAGGCCTGTGAACCAATTAAATAAAAATACAGCGTTCAATAATATTGTTGTTGCTGCCACCAGCAACGTCATCACATTGAATCAATTGTCACTATCAATAAATGTTCAACTTCACATTCAAAGGAAGCTAATGGAGTATTTGTAATTTAAATCAGACTGAAGGATCATAAAGTGCCTAACTTACATTTGCTTTTTCCTTTAGAATCCAATGAAGAAGCATGACGAATAGCAACTGAGTCAGGCATGTCCTCCAGCAAGGTCTGCAAGGAAAGTGGCCGCAAAGTGCTTTTTGTAGCAGCTACAACAGCAGCAGCTGATAGAACTGGGTGATCATCTCTCTCACGATCATCTTCATCATCGCTTACAGCTAATAAGTTCAACCCTGCAATAGAAGCTATTACAAGAGAAAGATCCTCTTCCCTCAAAATGTGCAAAACACGCCTCACTATGTTGCCTACAACCAGTTTTGCAATGTGTTTACATAATTCAGAGATATATAGATAACATAAAAGCATCAATATTCCTCACCAAATAGAAATAAAAATGCAAAACGTTATCTACATCTACTTTTTTAGTTGCCTTATTTTCTTCCACATTTTTTTCAAAAAGAAAGAGCATGTCCACACAAGAGTGGTGATGAGATAAAAATGCTGAGATGAATGTATAAGGTAGCTAAAATTAAGAAATGATTGATTGAAGTATCCATTTAGAATAAATTGAATAAGTGTTGTATGAGATGATTTGGCTGTGTGCAACATGTACCAACTGGTTCACTAGCACTGAAAAGAATAAATTAAAGAAAATAGAAGAAATTGGAATTAAGCAATTATATAAAAAAATTATGACACATAGTAATTAATTAAAATGTGGGCCCAAATGAGGTAGAGTAAAAAAACTTCTACAACTGTACCCTTTCACAGCTCGATTGGAAATGAAACTCCATCGAGATGAGTTCTACCATAAAGGTCTACACAGCATACGACATTAGTCATTTTCTAAGAATAATACAAATATGATGGTCAAATTTGTCAGTGATATTAGAGAAACTATAAGAATCTTAGTCGTTTCCCACATAATACTTGTAACTTCACACACGAGTAAAAAAAAAATCCTCCATTGATTCTAAGAATAGTGATTTTAATCATAATATCCAATTTCACCATATTCAAGATTTCCAAATGATGCCTGATTTTATAGGCTCAATAAATTTCTATCAAATTGAAGAGAATAGAACACGACATTTAGGCATTAAATTATTAATTGGTTTACATACCAATAGGATTTGCAGTAATAAGCTGCTCTCGAACAACCTTCACGGCATCAATCAAAGCTTCGGCCTGGTTGTTATAAGGCACTTGCTGCTGCAAAATTATAGACCTTAACAGTTAGCTACCTGCCCAGCCGTGGCTTGTGAGCTCTCAATCTTACTGTCACATACCAATGAAAATGAGCCCCACAGTATCGATATAAAAATTAAAAATATTATTCATTAAAAAAATTTACCACTTCTTAAGTTTGTTAATAAAATCATTGATGAGAGCTTGCACGTCAGACATGATTACCCAAAGTTGCCTCCAAACTATGATTATCAATAAAAATCGCTAATACTCCGGTTAGATTACTAAAAATGGTTCAAGGATCCAATAGATAATAATAACTACTACTTAAAAGCAACATTTCCTTGCATTAGTTTAGTTTTATCGTAACTCTCGAGTCAAATAGAGTTTATAAAAACCAGAATTAATAGTAACTAAAAGTAACACAAAATGAATGCAGCTTTATCAAAAGAAAGGAAATAAAAAAATAGACCTAAAGATGAGATCGTAGGAGTGGAAGACGAGATTGAACTTGAAATTAATACATTCATGCATGTACATATTGTTATTACTAAACGAAAAAAGGCTATATTTGTTTCGAGGTTGATATATATATATAATGGCTATTTAAACAGTAACGAAAGAATGATAGAATTACATAGGTTCTTTATTTTTCAACTAGATATTTTGAATTTTAACATTTTTAGATATACGAAAGGGAGCATTTTTTTGGATTTATTAGATATAAAATTTAATTAATAGAATAAATAAGCTTGGAAAATCAAATGAATTATAATATATATAGGGGGAAGTCACTTGAGGACAATGATTTTATAACATGGAATCCAACTAAGAACTTTGCAATTGTTTTTTTTTGTTCGTTTAGGGTCCTATCTCATCCCATATATTGCATGATGCATCATCTTTAACCTTTAAAGTCTAAGTAAACTCACCTTTTTTTCCACACACACCAAATCTTGCAAAGGCTAACCTTGAATTCGAAGGAGTGGAAGAATCCCCAGCTCAAATCTGGCAAAAGTCTATGATTTTTCTCTCAAAACTAGGGTAGAGAGCGAGAGAGAGAGCTGGGAGGCAAGAGATGCAAAAAGAACAAAAAAAGAAGAAAGAGGCAGCATTTATACCTAGGGTTTTCCAAAAATAGCAACAAAAATTAATTTCGTTACAAATTTGGAATGGAATTAATTTTTGTTGCTATTTTTGAAAAATTATTCCTAGGGCTAAGTAAAATAGCAATGGAATAAAATTTTCGTTGCTATTTTAGCAACGGAATAAAATTTTCGTTGCTATTTTTGGACACAAAATTTTTTCACTTCTTTGGGACCAAATTACCAATGGAAGTTACTTTTCGTTGCTATTTTTTGACCCATATTTAGCAAAGGAAATAAAATTCTATTGCTACTTAGCAACGGAATCAAATTTCGTTGCTAAAATAGCAACAGAAACTATTTTCCATTGCTATTTTAGCAACGAATTTCAATTTCAGTTGCTAAATTTCGTTCCAAAATTTAGCCGCCATCTAATGTTGCCTTTTTTAGCAACGAAAATAGATTTCCGTTGCTATTTTCGTGGCCATATTGTGATGCTAAAATTTTCCTCTCTTTTTAGTAACGAAATACCACCATTTTTTATTCCATTGCTAAACAAAAAAAATTAACCTAATTTAGCAACGAAATTTAATTTTCGTTGCTAATTCAAATTCTGTTGCTATTTATCCATTGCTATTTGTAGATTTTCTTGTAGTGAATCATGCATTACAAAGCAAAACATTTCATTTCATAAAACAGTTTATTGTCAAAAGAGTTTAAAACAATCAAACAATAGGTCATTTATCATGCTTACATTACATAAATAGAGCAATCGATGCATGTTTTACTTTATCTTATGTATATTTTATCATCTTTAATAGCCTGCCTAAGTACTAGTTCAAATGGTGGATAACGGGAGCAATGGATACCCGAAGGTTGAACTATGGATATCCGAAGATACCAAACAATAGACCAAAACGGGGTCAAGCAATGGTTCTAGCAAGGAACAAACTATGAACCAAAATGGGGTCAAGCAATGGTTCCAGTAAGGAACAAACTATGGACCCAAATGGGGTCAAACTTTGGTTCCATTAAGGAACAAGACCCAAACGGGGTCAACTATGGCAACTGCGACTGTATCCCTCTAGGCATGCCTATCTAATCCACAACTGAACTAAGACCTGCAAGCTTAACTCTTAAGACATCTTTGTTTAACATATTCCTCTTTACTTAGCACATCATTTGGCTTGAAGCCATTTTTCATAGAAGAATGCATATCATTCCTTTCATCAAAGACTACATGAATTTTGGTTCAACATACCTTTCATTACTTAATACAACATATATACTTAATGCCACCATTTATATAAGAGTGCACGTTATTCTTATCATACTGTAATATTGAGCTCTAGGCTCTAGTGCACCGGGATGCTACCATATGATCATATAGTTTTATCAACTTTCTTTCATTCATATCATGACGGTTACAGGTTTATGAAATTAATAATAACATGTGATCTTTCATAACTAGCATTGTGCTTGTCCACATGCGCATATACATATATATGTAGTTAAAATCATGTAAATACATACTTCCATTACTCATACTTGTTCATATATTAAATTAAGCTACTCATCATAGCATGCTCATATCAATTATACAATATATAGTACTTACATAACTCATAGAGAGTCTTGATCACATACCTCGTTGCTGCTTGCTGGGAATAATTTCCCTAATCTTACACTTATTAATATCATTCCATAAACACACACACACACACACACACATATATATATATATAGCAAACTCAAGCATTTATGATCCGTATAATAACATAAGTAGGTTCTCTTACAACTTAAGGTTAATGCCACATTTACTCCCTTGAATTCACTTTCATGATTCATCAGAGTAAGAATAACAAGTTATACACTTTAACATTGTCGTATATACTTTAATCATCTTACTTGTATTTTTCATCTTATAACATTTTATGCTTAGGTAAGTGGTGTGAGGTCAATTCATCTTAGTCATTAACACACTACGGATGCTCTTGTGCTAATCATATTGTATTATAGGCATGAACAAACAATGATCAAATTATTACACATTACTGCTAATCATTAATTATTCTTATGACCTGGAGTACAACCAAGCTTCTATGATTTTATAATTTAACATAGTATGTGATGTTGCCTTTCTTTAACTCGGACATGCGACCTTACGTCTATTCTCTTATTATCACTAAGTTAGATCATAGTATTTTGGATAGAACCCTTCCTTGACCTAGTGCATACCTTATATTTATTTTATAAGACACATTGCATAACATATCATTTAAGTTACTATATTACCTCATGTTGTTCTTGGTTTGATGCTCATTAGGCCTTATCATACCTTGTTGCATCATAATTCATGTTAACATTGCCATGCACAAGCCCCTCTAGTTTAGAGTTCAAGTGAACCATCATTACTTAACTCAATATGTTTAATTACTTTAAGTTTCGTACTCTCTATATGTGTGAAGGTTCCTAAATTAAATGATCATACCTTATGCACCTTTGGGTAACTTACAGCTTAATTCAATTGTCATCCTATTATAATAGCATATTGGTGGCTTAGATTACTTACAATTTAGTTTTGTTTACTTTCTCTTACCATGCCCTTCATGTCATATAACTTTCGATAATGCTTCATCTTACGGTCTTGCTTTTCTAAATTATACCTTTATAGACTTTAACATGGAATATCGACTTTTATAATCTATTAATCCATCAGCATTTAACTTACATATTAAGCATTACTGAGTGAACAATCGTCATCCTTACATTTACGACTAACTTTATTCATCCTGCTTAGGTAACTCTTTTAAAACCTTTAGATATCACCAAACTTACGATTATGGGTGATTATTGTTTAAGAGTATGTGTATAAGAAGCACATGTGGCCATGCAATAAGAAAAACAATAGGTTATGCTTGGCTGTGTATAGCTAGGACAAGGGTAATCGGTTGTGCATTTCCAAGAAAAAGAGTAAGTGGTCATTTGCAATGAGAAGAGAAACATCACTGGTCCGTGCATTCCTATGAGTGGCCATGTGTTTCCAAGAGGAAACCACACACGTGGTTGTGTGTTTCCCAGAGGAAACCACACATGTGGTCGTGTGTTTCCAAGAGGAAACACACACGTGGCCGTGTGTTTCCCAGAAGAAACACACACGTGGCCGTGTGTCTCCAAGAGGAAACACATACGTGGCCATGTGTGAGAAGAAAAGAACATTACGTGGCTGTGGGTGAGAAGTTTTAAAGAGTATGCCCTAGAGCCCATGTAAAAGGGATGAATTTCATATATATGAATTTATATTCTTAATAAAAGGCATTATTCATTTATTAATGCTATGTTTAAATACATGAGTTTGTAAATCTTAAATTAATAAATGAAGTCCTTGATATTATAAACACAGTGCAAAGGAAATCATGAAAGTGTTCATGATATGAGGTGTCTATTACATGCAAATGTGTTAATATCTAAATATCCCTAGTCATAGAATTAACAAGGTAGGACATTGTTAATTAGGACAGACTAGCACATGTTATGCTAGAAGAACAATTTCATTGGAGACCTGTAAAGAGAATCCTCACATGGATATTAAATCTATGTCAATGAGGAATCTCTTCATAGCGGTTGTACAAGTATCCTTAGACTTGAGATCACCAAAGTTATCTTAAGTAGCAAGTGGTATATTTTGAATCCATAATTGATTACTTCCAACTAGGAGTGAACATAGTTAGGAGATTGGGTATATCATGACCAACTTAAAGATAGTTGAGTGATTGAAAAAGGATTCACCATCCCATATTTAATAAGGGAAGTTATCTCACATGATTCTATAATTGCCTTGTTCGGAGAATCTCTGGCCAGAGTAATATGCCAAGATGGATAGAGATCCATAAAGGGCATCTTAGGAACACTGGTTAAATTCATAGAACATACATAATTAGATTTATATGAGTTGAAAGAAATCCATACTCAAATCTGATTGAGATAAGAGTGGTGAAAGGAGTAATTGCACGGTAACTATTCTATGGAAGGGTATAGTCAAATCACTTAACTTTCCTGACATTTAGGTAGTCATGATGTCTAGCTAGAGGCCACTCATGATTTGTATAATAATGTATCATAAATATCAATAGGGAATGATAAAATGATTTAAAGGAGTTTAAATCATATGATTTATGAATAAAACTCCCAATTACATATTATACTGCCAACATGGACAGGAGCCCAATAGGTCAAAACATATAGAGAAAAGGATAAAATGGTAAAATAAAAAGGATAATAATATTTGATATTATTATGGGGATAGAGAAGTGAATAAGAGAATAATTAATTAAAGAGTTTAATTAATTATGGTCAAGTAAAATTGTTTGCATAATTTTTTTAAAATGTTCTGTAAAAATGGACCTAATTGAAATAATGTATTTCATATTTAATTATTATTGAACTATAAGTTTTATAGGGCTGATATAATAATTAATAGATCCATTGGAGGAATTAAAGAGGCCCAAAGAAGTGAAGTTGGCGCAGAAACCCTCTAGAGGAAGGGTTACACGCCAACTACAACCACAAGGCCTTAGAGGCCTAATTCTTGGACCAAAATAAATTAAATATAATTTATAAGTGTTATGGAGCCTATATTTTTAATTTGGTTTGATTTGGAATTCATTTGGGTAATTAAATCCAAGTATATGTATAAAGGGCCTAGTTTGTGGGTTTTGTGCATAGTCTTTTGTGAAAGGGATTAAATTGGATTTAATTGAGCCCAAATAAATTATTAATAATTCTAGAAGCCCAATTAATATTTCTCCAGCAATTTTAAAGAGTTCAATTCTATTATGAAGTTGGATTTTTAACCTAACTATAAAAATCCAAGTGATAGGGTATTAGGGCTAAGTGTGAACAATTAAGAGAAAAGTTTTTCTCTCACTCAAAAAGCCCTAGCCGCCACCTTCCCTAGCTAGCATCTAGGTTTTTCGGCCAGCCCTTGTTTCTCCCAATTGTTGGTTCATTCTATCCTTCTCTTGTGTGGATTACTAATTGAAGGTGTTCGATTTTGGACATTGTGATTTGCGATAACCCGATGAGAAGGAAAATCAACTGTTCAAAAAAAATCAAAGGTGATTTTCTTATTTTCATTAATATGTATATTGTAAATTCATGGCAAGATCAGATTTATTGGTTAAAAATTTTAAATTTTGCTTATGTATGAGATGCATGTAACCGATAATTCCCAACAAGAAGGAGAAAAGCATCACGTGGCCACGGGTGGGAGAAGAAGAATACATCACGTGGTCATGCACATCAAGGAGAAACATGGTGAGTGGCCACTCATGGGAAGAAATGAAGTAAACCCAGAATCCCGATTATGCATAAGAAGAATTAAACCCTAAATTTCACTTCCCCACTTGTTTACATGATTATTTAGGTTACTAATCATGTTATAATCATCAACACCTATTAGATTAAACCCTTAATCTCATTATCAAAGCATATACAACATGATAGGGAAAACATACACAGTAACCATCCTAAAATAATGAATCTCGTACCTAACATTGAAGCCTCCCTCACTCTACTTGATCCATGCCTTTTTACTCTTGATTCCCTTCTTCTCTTTGTACATAGAGATAACATGCATGATATATCATCTCTCTATACATCCTTAGTTCCATTAAATCAAACATAACGAAGAGATCCATGAGAGTAAAACATTACCGTCATAAGGTTGAAACACCAAAACCCTAGGTTTCTCTTCTTCATCCCGTAACCGGAGAGTGAGAGAGAGAGAGAGAGAGAACTCTCTTGCCTTAGCCAATCCCCACATCCAAAATCCCCAAGGGTTCCTTCTTCAAGAAGCTAAATGTAAGAATTAGTGGAGTAAATATCTCCCAAAGATAAATTTCCAAAATGCCCTTATACATTTTAACCCCTTAAAACTTATTTTCTTAACATTCAACTCCAAAACTTTTTATTTAATTCAATTGTATCCTTCCTTACTATTTTAGCTACACTCCAATACTCCTGTGCATAATTACCAATATACCCTTAATGTGACTTAACTTCAATAATACCAAATAATCAAATTTTGTCTTATTAAACCTTAATCATGATTAAATTACTATAATCCTGCTGGGGCCATTATTGGGTCCTCACAGGGAGCATAATAGTGTTTTTGGTCCTATATGTGGATGACATCCTTCTCATTGGGAATGACATTCCAACATTGAAAAGGATTAAGCAATGGTTGGGGAAGTGTTTCTCAATGAAAGACTTAGGTGAAGCTGAGACAATACTTGGTATTTAGATCTATAGAGATAGATCGAATCGGCTTTTGGGACTAAGTCAAGAAATGTACATAGACAAATTACTAAAGCATTTTAGTATGGGAGACTCAACGAAATGGTACATACCTTTGGCTTTGGGAGTTCCTTTAACTAAAGAATAATGTCCTAAAACCAAAGAGGAGAGGGACAACATGAGTAGAATCCCATATGCATCTGCTATTAGATCTATCATGTATGCTATGTTATGTACTAGGTTGGATGTTGCTCATGCACTGAGTATAACCAGTAGGTTTCAGCAAGACCCTGGTGAGAAGCATTGGTCTGCTATAAAGGAGATTCTTAAGTACCTACGAAGGACTAAGGATCACTTCTTGGTGTATGGTGGTCAAGAAGAGCTCGTCATACAAGGTTATGCCGATGCTGCTTTTCAGACCAGCACTCAGGCCTCAAGATTGCAATCTAGTTTTGTTTTTGTTTTGAATGGTGGTGCTGTTAGCTGGAGAAGCTCAAAGAAAGAGACCATTGCCGACTCAACTACAGAATTAGAGTATATTGTAGCGAGTGGGGCTGCAAAGGAGGCCATTTGGATTAGAAATTTCATTTATGGATTAGGAGTGGTCCCAAGCATTTTAGATCCATTAGAAATTTTTTGTGACAACAACAGGGCCATCGTACAGGCACAGGAGCCCCGGTCACACTAGAAATCCAAAAGCATACTCAGGAGGTACCACCTGATCAGAGAGATCATTGATCGTGGGGACATCAAGATTAGCAAGATAGCAAGTAAAAATAATGTAGCAGATCCTTTGATGAAACAGTTGCATCCAAATCTGCATAAAGCTCATTTAAGAGCATTCGGTCTTAAGGTTATGCCCAATTGGGACAAGTGCTAGTGGGAGATTGTTAGTGTAAGCCCTAGCCCTAATACATTGTTATAAAACATTTAAGTTAATAAATGAGGCATTTGTTTTATATATTGTATTCCTGTGTATATCAATTGATAGAACTATCCAAGAATGTTGTTTCAATTTAAGTTATCATGTATGAGGCACATGGTTGTAAGACCTTGAAACAATTGAGTCTTCATTCTAAATATCCCTAGTCAGGCATAGTTATGGGAATAACAAATGAATTAAGACTAGTATACTCTCTTTGATAAGTTGAGTCTTGTCTTATGGATCATATGGACTAGAGTGTCAATCAGAGATTATAGATACATGTTTAGAACATGGTATCTAGATTCGATCCATTCATGAGATCATTACATGGTACAAGTCATAAGTGTTTCTCATGTGCAAGTTTTGCATCAGAGTTCTTAGACCTGAAATCTCTATGAAACTCTTTATGAATTATTATGTACTTTGACATACACCTAATGTACTCGTAACAGGGTGACATGTATGGGTATGCTTGGGTATGCACTAATTCATGTTAGAGAGCATAAGAGAAGTGAAGGAATTACCTCTCTTGATAAGAGAAAAAATATCATCGGCAACTTGATCAGTGAACTGAGAAGTGTATGGCCATACCGAGATGAAAAAATGAGTAATCATTATTTATCTGAGAGTTCAGTGTCACTGGAATATCAAGAAAGGAATTAGTATATATAAGGATGATTGGTTCCATGCCTTATATTAATTCTAATATTTATAGGTAAAGGACTATGCAAAATTGCATTAGGTCACTAAATGCCATTTGCATTTTCATTTAATTTGGAATGCTATAATATCTTGCTAGAGAATATATATACCCTTTGAATTAATTAATGAATTAATTTATTAATTTATTAATTTATTGTCAATATTAAATGGACCTATAAGATTGCACACAAAGGATTAGGTTTAAAATATTTAAATAGTGTATTGGGCATTAATTTGGGCTTTTATTTAAAGTCAAATTAATATATGTAATGGGTATTAAAATTGATAATTGGACCACTAATGCAGCAGAGCTGGACTGATTCTCATAAATAGTTTAATCTGTAAAATAGTTTTTTTGCCTTATGTTTAAGGAAAATCTGTTAATCAATTTTTTACCTTAAACAGCTAGCTGTTTAAGCCAAATCTGTTAAACAGTTGGTCCATGAGAGAGATATTCGACATGTGCTAGGTTTATTTCAATTAATTAATTATCTATTTATAATTAAGGTGGTTGAATTTAAATCCTAAATAGTATTTGAATCAATTAGCAACACTTAAATAAGGATTGTTGTGGCCGAAATTCAAGCTAGTTTCCTAGTTGAATTTGGCACATGTTAAATCCTAAACAAGTGATGCATTTTGATTAAATGACTAATGCCATTTGAATTTGAATCCTAATAGAGTTTGAATTAATTTAAATCACTTAATTAGGAAGTGATGGAGGCTAAAAAAAGTATTCCTTATTCCAAGGGGATTTCGACATTCACATCTTTCCTAAATGAATGATATAAATTGATTAATTCTATTTTTGACCTAGGTGACAATTTGTCTCTCTAGTGCTGCCACTCTCTAAAGAAATAATTCTTTCTTCATCTCTTGTGTTCTTGGGCAGCAATAGCAACCAAAAATAAGAACAAGATAAGATCTTGTGGCTTCAAACCATTCCCATTGCCGAATACACAAACATAGAGCTAGCACTCTCGGTTTTAAGTCATCTTTGCGAGTGTGTGTGTGAGCATATAGTGGTGTGGCATAAAGGCTGCTCCTTTGAATTTGGTGATCAAGATCTAAGGTATATAAGTCCATCTTATATGCTGGTCATCTTCAAAATCAAGTTTTGAAGTGCATTCGAACTTGTAAGTTTTCAAAAACCCTAAAATTGCATGTTTCGATTCTTTATTGTATATTGCGTAACATGTATGATCTAAATTTTATTTTTCCGCTATGTGATCATCATGTATATGCCATGTGATATCCCATCATCAACAACCCATACTATAAATAACTCTGGTTCTCCTCCAATTAATAGAAGGCTTATACACCTTAGTATTAGTTTGAAGGATTTTAGTTAATTAATTCTCATCATACATGGTTAGCATACATTGGTATGCATCCTATATCTATCACATAAATATAAGCATACAAATATGGCATAGTTATGGACTCTAATACATTGATCTCCCCGAGCCAAAAGGGAAATCAAAAGGTCAAACCTAGGTAATATGTATGATTCAATCAAGAAAAATAATTACATTATCTTCAATCTTGTTGGATCTCCATCCGACCCATCTTGCTCCTTGATAGTGATCTCCATTTCTATCTCTAATTCTAATTTAAGTAATCTAATTACATATTATAATTTGAAAAAAGAATACAAACCAAAAACAAATGGCCGAGACATGAAAGTCCTCATTGGGCCAAAACATGCGTTAGGCTCAATCACATGGGCCTTTGTCCATAACTATCCATCATGCAAATTATACACCCTTATATGCATTTCTAATGCATAAAGTAAGATCATATAATGGAATACAAACTATGTTTCAACTCTTGGAACTTACTTTTGAGTTATTTTAATAGTGTGATCAAATTAGGATACTTTTTCCATTTTAGAAACTTTCATTTTAGGAAACCTTCTTACATGTATGTGTTCTTACCTTAATTATCAATCCAATTGATTATTAATTTATTATTTAATTAATTAACCATATTAAATAATTAAAAAATTAATTTTGGGCTCAAAGAAAAGGGTAGTCCGAAACCCACAAATTTAAACCCTAAAGTGTGTTTACACACAAACTAGTTTTGTGTCTATTGGACCATTTGAGCCTTTTGGGATGAGCCAAGCCCACTTCAGCCCTTAAAACCCTTTAATAAAGTTAATTAAAGTCTATAATATTTAATCTAAATCAGCTTTTTGGGCCCACCAAGTCATTCACTAATTTAAATCAAGTCCGTAAACATAATTAAGCCCATTAAGTGGTTTTAATGAATTAAAATTAATCTAATTAATTGAAGGCCCATTTTAATTAATCCAATTAATTAAAATCACATTAATATATCAGATATATCAATTTTATAAGATTAAAAATCATTCTAAACATGAACTTACCAAGAACAAACGAACAATACCAATTTATCGAACTTTTCGATTAAACTAGTTTTCATGCAAATTTTGTTCTATTTTAATTTTGTTTGATCCTATGGCTTAATATCACATATTAAACACATAAATTATCATCAAAATAATTTTATAGTGAATCAATAAAAATTTAATTTAGAACATCCCTAAACTTTATTGAAAAATAAAACTCATTCACACCAAACACAATGAATCTTTTCTCAAAAGAATCATTTTTATTTTTTATTTTATATATTTGATCATATATATCCAGAAATCAATATTTCTCATTCATGAACAATAAAATCTGATATTTTAAAGTTTATGAAATAAATAACTCAAAAATAAAAATTATTTCTTGAATAATACAGAATTATAGATCATGGCAAAACCGAGGCTCTGATACCATGTTGGAAATTATCGGTTACATACATCACATGTATAAGCAAAAATTAAAATTTTTAACCTATAGATCTGATCTTGCCATGAATTTACAATATAAATATTAATGAGAATAAGAAAAATCACCTTTGATTTTTGTTGAACAATTGATTTTTCTTCTCATCGTGTTGTCGCAAACTATAGTGTCCAAAATATAACACCTCTAATTAGTAATCTACACTAGAGAAGGATCAAATGAACCAAGATTGATGGAGTCACAAGGCTGGTTGAAATTCTTTAATGCTAGCAAGGCATGAGGGTGACCACTAGGGTTAGAGAAATGAGAGAGAATTTTCTTTTTTCTTAATGTTAACTTAACCCTAAATCCCTTTAACATGGATTTTTATAGCTAGGTTAAAAATCCAACTTCATAATGGGATTGGCTCTTTAAAATTGCTGGAGAAATATTAAATGGGCTTCTAGAATTATTAATAATTTGTTTGGGCTCAATTAAATCCAATTTAAATCCTTTCATAAAAGACTATGCACAAAACCCATAAACTAGGCCCTTTATGCATACACTTGAAATTAATCACCCAAATGAATTCCAAATCCATCCAAATTAAATATGTGGGCTCCATAAGACTTATGAAATATATTTAATTTATCTTGGTTGAAGAATTAGGCCTTTAAGGCCTTCTATATGGTTTTGGCATGTAACCCTTCCTCTATAGGCTTTCTATGCCAAAACCAATTCTCTGGGCCTCTTTAATTTCTTCAATGGATCTATTAATTATTATATCACTCCTATAACACTTATAGTCCAATGATAATTAATTATGAATTATAATATTTCAATTAAGTCCATTTTGTAGAATATTTCTAAAAAGTTTTGTGAATAATTCTACTTGATCATAATTAATTAAACTTTTTAATTAATTATTATCTTATTCATTTCTCTTCTCCCATAATAATATCAAATATTATTATCCTTGTCATTTTATCATTTTATCATTTACTCTATATGTATGTGACCTACTGGGTTCTTGTCCATATTGGTAGTATAATATGTAATTATGAGTTATATTCAAAACACATATGATTTAAACTTTTTTAAATTATTTTATTAATCCCTTATTGATATTTATGATACACTAATATACAAATCATGAGCGGCCTCTAGCTAGGCATCATGACTACTCAAATGTCAAGAAAGTCAAGTGGTTTGACTGTACCTTTCCATAAAAATAATTACCGTGCAATTACTCCTTTTCACCACTCTTATCTGAATTAGATTCTGAGCATGGAATTCTGTCAACTCATATAAATCTAATTATGTACGTTATATTAATTTAACCATTGTTCCCAAAATGCCCTTCATGGATCCCTATCCATCTTGGCATATTACTTTAGCCAAAGATTTTTTGAACAAGGCAGTTATAGAATCATGATAGATAACTTTCCTTAATAAATTTGGGATGGTGAATCCTTTATCGATTACTCAACTATCTTCAAGTAGGTTATGATATACTTAACCTCCTAACTATGTTCACTCCTAGTTGGAAGTAATTAGTTTTGGAGTCAAAGTATATCACTTGCTACTTAAGATAACCTTGGTGATCTCAAGTCTAAGGATACTTACACAACCACTATGAAGAGTTTCTCACTGACATAGATTTAATATCCATATAAGGATTCTCTTTACAGGTCTCCAATAAACTTGTTCTTCTAACAAGCATCCACATGTTAACTTTGATTATCTTTCATAATCACAGTTAGGAGAAACACTACTTGAACCATTCAAGAAGCATAACATGTGCTAGTCTGTCCAAATTAACAATGTCCTATCTTGTTAATTCTATGACTAGGGATATTTAGATATTAACATATTTGCATGCAATAGACATCTGATATCATGAACACTTTCACTATTGCTTTTACACTGTGTTTATAATATATGGGACTTCATTTATTAATTTAAGATTTACAAACTCATTTATTTAAACATATAATTAAAAATGAATGATCCCTTTTATTAAGAATATGAATCCATACATATGAAATACATCCTTTTTAAATGGGCTCTAGGACATACTCTCTAACAGTATTAGTTTGAGGGATTTTAGTTTATTAAGTCACATCATACATGGTTTGCATACATTGGTATGCATCCTATATCTATCACATAAATATAAGCATACAAATATGATATAGTTATGGACTTTACTATATTGACCTCTCCAAGCCAAAAGGAAAATTAAAAGGTCAAACCTAGATAATATGCATTATTTAAACAAGTAAAATAATTACATTATCTTCAATCTTATTGGATCTCCATCAGGCCCATCTTGCTCCTTGATAGTGGTTTTTTTATCTATAATTATAATCTAAGTAATCTAAATACATATTACAATTTGAAAAAGAAATGCAAACCATAAAAAAAGTGGTTGGAACATGAAAGTCCTCATTGGGCCCAAACATGCATTATGCTCAATCACATTGGGTCTTTGTCCATAACTATCCATCATGCCAATCATACACCCTTATATGCACTTTTAATGCATAAAGTAAAACCATATAATGGAATAAAAACTATATTTCAACTCTTAAAACTTACTTTTGAGTAATTTTAATAATGTGATCAAATTAGGAAACTTTTTCCATTTTGGAAACTTTCCATTTCAGGAAACCCTTTTGCATGCATGTGTTCTTGCCTTAATTATCAATCCAATTGATTGTTAATTGATTATTTAATTAACTAATCACATTAAATAATTAAAGAATCAATTTTGGGCTTAAAATAATAGGTAGGCCAAAACCTACAATTTAAACCCTAAAGTATGTTCACACACAAACTAATTTTGTGTCTATTGAAACATTTGGGCCTTTTGGAATGAGCCAAGCCGACTCCATGTAAGGCCCCTAACATGACCTTAATTTAATTTGCATATTTTTGTGTATAAGTAAGGGGGTAAATTAACATGTTGTTATGTTAATTACATGAAAATAAAATAAAGAGTATGGTTTAATATAGATTGAGGGTGCAATTGAAGTAAAAAGGTATTAATTTGGGGTAAATTTGTATTTTTGACATTTTAGTGGCCAATTGTGAATAAAAGAATTTAATTCAAGGTTAATTTGAAAGGATGCATAAATTGTTAGGTTGATTTTTGAAAAAGAGTTAGTGGAGGGGTTAAAGTCTAACATGCATAAAGGTTTGTGGAATTTTTGTGACATGCAAGATGTTGAGGGATTAAAAGGGAAATTTTGCCACTTATATAAATAGAAAGAAGTTAGTGGAATGTGGAGGTGGCTGTGGGAGACTTTGAGATTGGTAATTGTGAGAGAAAAACCAGAAAAAGTATCTTCTTCTTCCTTTTGATTTTCATTGAATGATCTCAAGAAATTTGATGATAATGTTGTGGGTTAATCAAGAGTATAGTGCAGTAAACTAAGGTAATTAAACTCTTAATGTAACCCTTCATCATCTTCATCTTCTTCTTCTTTTCATGTTGACTGAGGAGAATGTATTTGTACTAGAAATTTATGATGATGATGATGGTAATTGTGAAGGAGAAGAGGAAGGAAGAAGGAGCAAAGGAAAGGATATTGCTAGAGGTTGAAGATATAGGATTTGTCAGCCAAGGTATGGGAATTTAGGCTGTTCATAATGCATGTGAAATTGATTGCTGGAACTGGGTATGATTTATAGAATTCAAAGTTATGTTTTGCTGGTTTTTAATGGTGTGAGGTTGAAGAAGATTGTCCTTGCCGAGTCGTTAATGTCTTCACGAGTCGTGAACTTTTGTCCGACTCGTGAAGCTCTTCACGAGTCATGCATCTTCTTCCATTGTTGGGTTCACTCGTGAAGCTCTTCACGAGTCGTGAAGTACATATGCCTTTCTTCTCCACTCATGAACTCCTTCACGAGTCGTGAGATTTACCCTATTTGCTTCACTCGTGAAGCTCTTCACGAGTCAAACACTCCTTCATGACTGAATGACCTACCTGGATTGTTTTGCTCATAAATTGAGCTATAGAACAGCAAATTGAGTGATTCTTTTTGCATTAAAAAATTGACTTCCTTACCTATATTTCATATGAAGAAACCTAAACTTAAATCTTTCTCTAAGTACATGGAATCTAGGGTTGAATTCGGATTAGTTTCCTAAACTACTCATAGAAACAGAATTTACTATTATGTGCAGATTGTTGCTACACTTGATAATATGATTTTTAATAAATTGAGACAGATATCTGTTTATGTGATATTAAAGTTAATTGGATAGAGCATGTAATGTGGCTATCAATGAAGGATTTATATGAATACATATGCATTCAATCGTGTATATGAATAAAGACTAGTGATGAAATATCTAAACTATACATGTAAATAGTTTTGCGCATGATTTTCACATGCCAAATTGATATATAAATACACATGTAATCTTATGACATGATAGTACACATTTTGACATGTACCTATGCTATGAAATAGGGACTATAATAGTACGACCTTGGCATGTGTATATGCCCATGTGGAAACATGTTGATATTTTGTATAGCACATGACATGAATGATGATAAAGGTATATATATATAT
This sequence comes from Excoecaria agallocha, assembly GCA_037975025.1. Taxonomy (NCBI): domain Eukaryota; kingdom Viridiplantae; phylum Streptophyta; class Magnoliopsida; order Malpighiales; family Euphorbiaceae; genus Excoecaria; species Excoecaria agallocha. Next base: position 87,486,249 of record CM075807.1, read on the forward strand.
ATATATATATTGGTAACATGCTCATAAGACTAAGTCAACTATATGTGAATGTACCCACAGGTATGTATATTTATGATTATGTATATGAGTATATGAGCATGTAATTGCCCTATGAGATAGAAGATGTTTTGGCATGACTACGAACATGTGAAATGCTTAATGACAGCATGATCAACTATATGATATGATGATTATATGTCATGCTTATATGTTATGATGCAAATTGTAAAGTCATATAGATTTGAATAGCCAGACGTATAACTTGGCATATGAAATGTGCATATGTCTAATTATGCACCAGAGAACTCATAGTATTACAAGACTCTGTATATGTGCAACAGTATCTATGAATATAGTATTAATATGTGAATTGAACATGAATATAGTTCTGCCTGCGATAGAGTTTTAGATGTGGATAGATAGGCGCCTATAGGGAAATTGCAGCTGCCATAGTTTGGCCCAATTGGGTCCATAGTATATATGATCCCATTTGGATCATGATCAGCCCCGTTTGGGTTGATAGGCGACCCCATTTGGGTCTGCTTGACCGGTCCACAGTACAGTTTGGCCCCGTTTGGGTCTATAGATTCGATATCTTCGGATATCCTTCTTTTGATACCGATGTGTATCCATAGTTCCCGTTATCCACTGATAAAGCTAAGGCAAGCTAAACGTTATTCATAGTAATGATCAAAATTAAACAGTTAAAGTTATTTGACTAAAGATTGATAGTGTGGATTACATTATTGGTTTACCCATAGGGATTATGTTTCATTTGAATATGTTCACATGAAAAATGGTCATCTATATGAATTATGAAAATGAAATATGTGTTACTCTTTTTGGGTACAAGGTTTATGTACATGAGAATATGCTTTATGCCTAAAAGTATATGTTATTATTGCCATGATATGTGGTACATGGTGTTTATAGTATTTATATATTGTATATATATGCTTTGATGACCTATGTGAGTGGTCATCCATCTTTAGTTATTCCCTACTAAGCTTTATAGCTTAGCACGGGTTATTTATCCGTGTAGGTACGGTTAGCAAGACCTTTGTTGAGGGACGATCTCTACATCAGGAAGGGCCAACCATCGACTTATAACCTTAATATAGGATGTTTTGTATTACAACTATCATATGTTTTGTATAATGGCTAGTTATCTTATGATATGTATATAACCTATGTGGAATATTGTAACTCACTAGTAGTAAAGCTACGTAAGAACATGTGTGCATGTGATATACATGAAGTAATATTCATATAGTTTAGTATGCATGATACTAGGTATGAAATGAAAAGCAGGAATAGACTTGTAGCACGAATATAATCATATGAAACCATATGGCTAAATGATAGTTAAATGAATATGAAGTATAAGCATGATTAGTAGTATTCATGATACATGTGTAATCGGGTATTTGCATAGAGGGCGCTACACTCCAGCCCTTAAAACCCATTAATAAACTTAATTAAAGTCTATAATATTTAACTTAAATCTTCTCCTTGGGCCCACCAAGTTATTTACTAAGTTAAATCAAATTTGTAAACGTAATTAAGCCTATTAAGTGGCTTTAATGAATTAAAATTAATCCAATTAATTCAAGATCCATTTTAATTAATCCAGTTAATTAAAAACACATTAATATATCAGATATATCAAATTTAAAAGATTTAAATCATTCTAAATATGAACATACCAAGAACACACGTAGAACACACGTAGAACATCAATTTATTGAACTTTTTGATTAAACTAGTTTTCATGCAAAACTTATTCGATTTTAATTTTGTTTGATCCTATGGCTTAATATCACATATTAAACACATAAATTTTCATCAAAATAATTTTAGAGCAGATCAATAAAAGTTTAATTTAGAACAACCCTTAAACTTTATTGAAAAATAAAAATCCTTCACACCAAAAAGAATGAATCTTTTCTCAAAAGAATCATTTTACTTTTCATTTTATATATTTGATCACATACATCAAGAAATCAATATTTCTCTTTCATGAACAATCAAATATGATATTTTAAAATTCATGAAATAAATAACTCAAAAATAAAAAGAAAAACTATTTCGCGAATAATATAGAATTGTAGATTCATGGCAAAACCTTGGCTCTGATACCATTTTAGGAATTAATCGGTTACATACATCACATGTAAAAGCCAAAATTTAAAATTTTAACCAATGTATCTGATCTTTCCATGAATTTATAATATAAATATTAATGAGAGTAAGAAAAATCACTTTTGATTTTTGCTGTACAGGTTTTTTTCCTTCTTACCGAGTTATCGCAAATCATAGTATCCAAAATAGAACACCTCTAATTGTAATCCACAATAGAGAATGATCAAATGAACCAAAGAATGATGTAATTACAAGGCTGGCCGAATTCTCCTTGATGCGAGCAAGGGAGTGGTGGCTAGGGTTTAGAATAAGAGAGAATTTTCTTTTCTTGTGAAAACTCACTTACCCCTAAAATCACTTATCTTGGATTCTTATAGCTAGGTTAAAAATCCAACTTCATAACGTGATTGGGCTCTTTAAAATTGTTGGAGAAATATTAATTGGGCTTCTGGAAATATTATTAATTTATTTGGACTTAATTAAATTTAATTTAAGTCCTTTCATAAAGGACTATGCACATAACCCATAAACAAGGACCTTTATGTATATACTTGGATTTAATCATCCAAATCAATTCTAAATCTATCCAACTGAAATATATAGGCTCCATAACACTTATGAAATATATTTAATTTATTTTAGTCCAAGAATTAGGCCTCTAAGGCCTTCTATTTGGAGTTGGCATGGAACCCATCCTCTAGTGAGTTTCTATGCCAAAACTAATTCTCTAGGCCTCATATATTTCTCCAATGGATCTTATTAATTATTATATTAGTCTTATAACACTTATAGTCCAATAATAATTAATAATGAAATATAATATTTTAATTAGGTCTATTTTGCAGAACATTTTTAAAAAGATTTGCGAACATTTCTGCTTGATAATAATTAATTAAATTCTTTAATTAATTATTCTCTTATTCATTTCTCTTCTCCCATAATAATATCAAACATTATTATCCTTCTCATTTTACCATTTTATCCTTTAGATATGTGTGTGACTTATTGTGTTCCTATCAATATTGGCAATATAATATGTAATTATGAGTTCTATCCAAAACTCATATGATTTAAACTTTTTTAAATTATTTTATCTATCCCTTATTGATATTTATGATATACTATTATACATGTCATGAACGGCCTCTAGCTAGGTATCATGACTACCCAAATATCAGGAAAGTCAAGTGGTTTGACTATACCCTTCCATAAAAATAGTTACCATTCAATTACTCCTTTCACCACTCTTATCTCAATTAGATTCTGAGTATAGATTTATGTCAACTCATATAAATCTTATTTTGTATGTTCTATTAATTTAACCATTGTTCCCAAAATGCCCTTAATGGATCCCTATCCATCTTGGCATATTACTCTGACCAGAGATACTCTGAACAAGGCAATTATAGAATCATGCGAGATAACTTCCCTTAATAAATCTAGGATGATGAATCCTTTATCAATCACTCAAATATCTTTAAGTAGGTCATAATATACCCAACCTTCTAACTATGTTCACCCCCTATTGGAAGTAATTAGTTATAGAGTAAAAGTATATCACTTGCTACTTAAGATAACCTTGGTGATCTCAAGTCTAAGGATACTTGCACAATCACTATGAAGAGATTCCTCACTGATATAGATGTAATATCCATGTGAGGATTCTCTTTGCAGGTCTCCAATGAACTTGTTCTTCTAACAAGTATCCACAAGTTAGCTTTAATCATCACCCATAATCACAATTATGAGAACCACTGCTTGAACTATTCAAGAAGCATAACATGTACTGGTCTTTTTGGATTAACAATGTCCTATCGTGTTAATTCTATGACTAGGGATATTTAGATATTAACACATTTGCATGCAATAGACATCTCATATCATGAACACTTTCATGATTGCCTTTGCACTGTGTTTATAATATCTAGGACTTCATTCATTAATTTAAGATATACAAACACATGTATTTAAACATAGCATTAATAAATGAATGATTCCATTCATTAATAACATGAATTTAAATATATATGAATTACATCCCTTTTACATGGGCTTTAGGGCATACTCTCTAATAGATGGAATGAAAAAAATCCCACTACATCTCATTGATAGCTATCATACAGCGTTAGTGATCCCTTTTTCCCATATATCACATGATAAACAAATAGAAAGATGTAAAACATAGTAAACATAATAAAATAACATAAAACTTATTTCGAATACCTAATTTACACTCTAATCATGCCAAATCTAATTTTAAAACATCAAAACACATTTAAGACATAAGACAACAATAATTAACATGCAAAACAAAATTTAATCAAGAAACCTAAATATGCATCAATTGAAGATCAAAACTATTCATACCATTCTACTCATGTCATCATATAGAATAATCATGGCAAAATACAAAAATAATATTTAATTAAAATGATCATGGCATAATAATAATAACAAATAGATAATACTTTCACATAATGAATTAATATATCTACATAATAATTAATTTATTATTAAAAATAAAATTAGAATAAAGGCCCAAAATTTTACCCTTAGTTGCTTTTTGTAGAAGCTTAAAAAATGTGCTCTAGGTTCCTCTATAATTTATTTCCACAATTGAAAAAGAATAATAAAAATAGTTTATTGTTGTGAAAAGATGTAAAGCATCCTTTTTATCTTCAAGAGATAAAAATCAATTTTTTTATTCTCACAAACCAATGATTGCCTTTGTAAAATTCCTAAAATTGAAAAGATGAATTTCATTTTAACCAACAAAGAAAAAAAAAGAAAAATAAGAATCCCCCTAAAACTCTTATTTTTAAGATTTAAAACCTTGATCTAATCTCTATAGATCATATCAAATTTGATAAAAGATTTCCCTAAAAAATTCCCTCATTCTCTTTTAAGAAATGTGGAAAGTAAATATGAAAATTGTTCGATAGATAGGCAGGGTGTCTGTCATAAGGTGTCAATCATCACAGAGGAGTAGTGGTAGATGGCTAGCCTATCTATCACTACAAATGGGTAGTGAGAAATGTGCAAGGTGACTATCACCATTGATGGGCATTTATCAATGAAAAATGTGATTTTTTCCATTAAAACTACATTTTTCATCAAAACAAATAAAAATAAAAGGACCAAGCCTGATTAAAACCTTTAAAAAAATTTAAGGATATCAAGGATTGGACTTAGAGTTTAGTTCTTTATTCATAATACGAACAATACTTACTCATTAGGTAACTCTAATATAGGATGCCTCAGGATTCGATATTTATAGCAGGAAGGGTTTTAAGTCTTCGTGAATCCTATTGACTATGTCGAAAAACCTATAGTCACCTAAAATGCCATCTTCACTAATCATCACCAAATCATAAACCAAACACATGAATAAGGAGACCCCAATGGCATAAGACTTGTTCCTTATAAAGAAATACAGGTTGTCAAAAAGGATGTTTAAGAAAACAGGCTCATCATAGCCTATGATAACTCAAGCATCTGAGGGATGAATTCCTAGGGCATGAACCACCTCTTGAGGGTAATTATTTACACAGTTTGGAATGCAAGGAAAGGTTCTAGATAAGAAAGGTACACCAAGATGGTAGCAAATTCCTCATGCAAAAGGCATAACTCCACATTATTGAACTAAAAAACATGGAACCATAGGTCCCAAAATCGAGTATCAATCAAGAAAAGGTTCATATCGAGTTTAACTCTATATAGAAACCATAAATTAAAATATAGGAATCTAACAAGATCCTCTTAGTGTAATAGTCATCGAGCATCAAAGCCAATCTTCTAGAAAATAGAGTCATATAGGGATGTAAAGGACAAGGAAATTTGAAAATATGGAATACAAATACAAAAATTAAAGGGAAGGAGGGGCATGATGTAGGATGATAAGATGTGTACAAGGAAAATGGGAAAAAATCTAAAGGCATAATAAAATCTAGTTTGCAGGCCATGCATGCCAGTTACATGCTTATACACAGACCTCAGTTACCATTTGCTTAAGATTAACAGTAAAAAGTGATCTTTCATGCACTCCACGTCATGATGCATAATTCTATAATCTTACATCATTGTATACATTTATTTTGCATGATAAAAGAAAAGTGGTTTGTTCGGTTCAAGGTTATTTAAATTCACAAAGTGATAAATATCTAATAGGAATAATTGTTCAGGAAGTATATCTTGCACGTGGGGTTGATTAAATGGAATTATAAATAATAAAAATAAATAATAATAAATGAAAATGAACAAAAAAATGATAAAATAAAAGTGGGATAAAACAAATGTAATTTTATGAATAGTATTTAGCATATTAATGATTAAAAAAGTGAAAAAGAGTCCATTCTTTATGTATGCATTCATCCATGTAAATAATCTGTGTGAATAAATAAGACTGCAATACTTTTAGGAGATAGATAAATTTTAATAACTATGAAAAATATATTTTTCTAGGATCATTTGCATGAATTTGGGTTATTTTGCATGAGTTTGGGCAATAACCCACGTGAAATCACTATTTGCATGAATTTTGTGTACATTTATGATTTTGCATTGACACTTCTTAAATTTTGCATAATGGAACTTGCACGCTTGTGCATAAGCTATGCATACTCATGTAAAGCATTGCACAGCCATTCAATCCAACGAGTTATTTAAACTAACAGTTTATTTCCTTTTTTCTTTTTCTTCTTCCTTTTCTCTCATGATTTTTTTTCCACTATAGCCTTTTTTCTTTTCTACTTTTTACATTTTCAATCATTTTATTTAAAATTTAATCTAGTAGATCATAATTTTTTTATCCTATGATCATTTTAACTCCTCATTATACATTTTTGTCGATTAAATTTTGAATTCTCATGCACAAACCTTAAAGCTATTTTTTTTGAATTTTCACCTTCATTTTTACACCGGATAAGACTAGAATGATGATAAAACATAAGTACATGTCATTATGATCATATGTAGTGCCATTTTCTTATCGATTTCACAATATTTTTTAAGTAAAATTTGGGCATAAATTATGTATTTTACTATGTAAATATTGAAAAAAATTGTGCTTAATGGTAATTTCAATTTGATAATATCTGCAAACACATTGTCGTTAGAATATTTATTTTACTGTGTAAATATGGAAAAATGTTATAACCAATAATATGTATGTGCAGTGTGTAAATAAAAAAAGAAAAGAGTGCAGCAGAGCAAAAAAAGGAAGAGAAAAAGAAGAAGATTATGCAGTATATTAAGAAAAAATATTTGTATATATGTATGAATAGATAGGAAAAATATATAGATATTCAAAAAAGAAGAAGAAGAATATACACACACACACATATACATGGATGTGTATATATAAGTGATGTAGCAAAAAAAAAGGAATATTTATAAGTGATGTAGCCAAAAAACCGCAATGTAAGAACTTAGTTAAGATATTCCTTTTACTTGAAATTTTGCATGATTGCTAGACACTTAGTGGAAGGTTAGGTTAAAGTACACGCTATTTAGTTGTAAGCCCTCATGAGCAAGTTTCTTATGGGTTTGACCTAAGATTATAAAGTCAAAATGCTATCAAAAGTTGTACATATATAATGCCAACACCTAAATTACAACAACCTATAAACATCATGATTAATTAAGTTTATTTGATTTCTGCAGGCTATAGATCCTGCATAGCAAGCACTTACTAGGATGTCACAGCAGCATGCCACTCGCTATTACACTCTTACCGACGTTCGTATGTCACCTAGTTGATTTCTGCCTACAGACTTGTTATAATAGTTACAATTATCGGAAGAGGTTCACAAGCTGCTAACCTGGGTGCAAAGAACAAAGTTCTATGCAGGAGCCGATAGGATCTATCTAAAGATGGTCTAATAGTTTCTATCTACTTACCACTTTAAAGGCTAGCAGCAGTCAGATTACGAGTGTGATGTTGTCACCTTTTGCATCTTTGGTCACCTAATATCCATGACCCCTAAGTGCCTCGCTGAGATTTTAGGACTGTCGATGGAGGATGACACAATCAACCTAAAGTGATCCATTACACCATTGATGTAGGAGGCCATAGGATGCACATGGGTGATCTATAGCCAAAGGATAGTGAAGATTACAGCACTGAGATCACAGTTATTCGAGTATCTACAGCGGGTGCTATCGTGTTCATACTTAGGCAAGACAAATAGCCTAAAGCTAGTAAATGCTATAGAGATATATTGTTCATAGGCCATAACAGCTTGTTGTAGGGTGCACTTGAGTCAAGTCAACCTTTAACATTTACAAAGAGTATAACATGTGCCAAGATAGGAGATATTTATTAAAGGAGTGGTAACCAACCTATTGTTGGCCGAGGGGATGCTCGAGAATATGATAGACCTGTTAGCTAGAGAAGGCATCTACCTAAACTGTGGGGAGGCATATGATAAGAATTTGGCTCTTAAAGATGATGGTACCCCATATAAATGCTAGCTTCTGACCCTTAGGATGACAAACAAGGCTTTCCATATGGATCGCATATTGGGGAATGAGCCCAAGCATCTATAGGATGAGCAAGAGCCATATATAGACTAGTGGATAGAGAATTTTTAGGCCATGGACTTAAGGAGGAAGTAGTGCCTTTTATGGATTATGAGCTAGAGATGGAGCCATACATAACATTTAAGGAGCCACCCACAACATCGCCTGACATTCCATCAAGGTATCCCACCATATGACTATGGCTATCTCGGCATGTAATCATTAACAGCACCACCTTCTCCTTGGCCAAATACACCTACAACCTTTGGGAGTTCGTATCTTAAGTACTCTAGTGCATAGAGGTAGCTCAAGTGACCATGCCCACTTACATCAATTAGCTATACTGGGACTAGATGCAGTACAAATAGGAGTAGTTGTAATTCCAAGAGACCTACCAAAAGAGGTGGAAAGAAAGCCAAGATTAGATATGCCATTAAGGTACTACATTGGCTAACAACATAAAGGAAGTCCTACAAACTGATGAGTACATTAAGAAGGCGAGAGAGAGCATTTAGGCAGCAGAGAGTGCTTGACTCTACCAAAAAGAGGGCTATCGAGGTTCGGGATGAGATGGAGAGAAGGATTAAGCAGCTTGATTACGATTTTCAGGGACACTTCACTCAGCTTTAAGGAACTATCTATAGGCACTTCAACGAGCAGGTGACTAACTTAGCGGGGATACAACAAGAGATAGGTCATCTTAGAGAGTTTATTTACCCTGTTTATACTGACCCTATAGGCTCATTCCATCCTCTAGGTCCCTCAGGTATAGTAGGTCTCTCAGCCACCATGTTATATCTTAAGTACTCACTAAGCTTACCAATGTAGAGGCATCACTCATGGTCGCCCCCTAAAAGGCCCAAATGACTGTACTTTAGGAATTTAGATTAAGATTTAGGGAGTTTCTTCATTATACATTTCTTTTAATATATATTTACCACTCCTCATAAAAATATTTGGTTTATTATGTTTACTATTTTTTAATTGCTGTATTTTTATTTCTATTCCCTTTTACCTAAGGTTTATCTTAAACATGACATACTTTATCTTTTATCCATTAAATATATGATGTGGACAGTTGTAAATTTCACTTATGCATCACATCATTAGCTTGTATGTTTACTACTCATGTAATCAATCTAACATCAATGATATAACAAATCACAATATATATATATATACACACACACACACACACAAACCAACATTAAGCAACTAAAAATTGAACAGCAAAATGAAAATTAACAATAATTTGATACAATTATCATCCACATAAACAATTTTTAACTACATGATAACTTATATCAACATCATATGCATGAGGTAACTATCTTTGCAAAATCAATAAAGTGTTTACATAACCATAGAAACATAAAAGAACATCTCATTTAATCCTCTTTAAAATCGCAAATACTAAACAACCAAATCAAGATGAAGTCTCTAAGAGGACTCATACAAAATATTCAAAGGAACACATCTCAGTTGTCCTAGCATGAACCTCAAAATTGCTAACAAAATGACATTCTTTTCATTATAGGGTCATGTAATTGGCTTAATTTCCAAGCTCCCATAAAACACAGGAAAATTTTTACCTTTCTTAGCTCCCTAGTAGGTTAAAGAACCTCTAACATATAAGAAAATTTTTGCTTATATCCCTAGTGATTTGACATGCCAACAAGCTGGCATTTATAATTCCACTTTTCAAAATCTATCTAAACTAGGGCACAATCATGAATAGTAGGGTTCATTTTTAATTAAAGCCTAGCTGTAAATAACAGGGTCTCCTTTCAATAAAGGTATAGCCACAGATAGCTAGGTTTACTTTCAACCAAGGCACAACCACAGACAACAAGGTTTGCTTTTGACCAAGGCACAACCACAAGCAGCGAGTTCACTTTTAACAAAGGCATAGCTATAGAAAACAAGGGTTGCTTTCCAAACTAAGATATAATCACAAAGAGCAAAGTTTGCCTAAGGCTTTTTAATAGGCATTCAAAGTCATTCAAGAGCTCCAAGTCCCCTTAAAGGGCATCAAGAGTCAAAATTCAACAACCGGAGTCAAGACATGGCAACAAGCTAGCATCGACCACTCCATCCACCACCAATCCATAAGACCTCTTAAGAGGTAAATAAAGATTAAATGATCCAGTCATTACCGACAAACGGGCACTAATCCTGTAAGTCTTTTCAAGAAGTAATCGAGAGACCACTTCCTCAGGCAAGTGTCTCTCTCTTTTTGCTCTAAAATTTGGCCCACCTAGGCACTTAGTGTACAAGCCTCCCAAAATTTGGGGGAAATTATAGACATTAGGTCCTAAGAAGGCTTTTGTCAAAGTTACCTAATAAGGAAGATTGCTCTTTAAAAGATGAGGAATCAAGGATTCTATAATCTTTTCGTGTTTTACAAACTTTCCTAAGAAGTTTTTGCAGTGTTTTGTGCTTATTTCAAGCTTTTAAAAAGTGCAAAAAAGTTAAATATTGAAAAATATTCCCAAATATGTTCTTAAAGGTCGTTTTAATGATTTTTTTCATTGCACACCCATGCATAGCTTTGGACACCTTTTCAATTATGGAATATCCACATTATTTGGCCTAAATGCTAGGTTGACTACCATTTTTTTGTTGCACGATCATGCAAAGGAAAGAATATGCCTTTTAAGGCTTTTTGATAAGTTGATTAAAGGAATTTATTTTCACACCCATACAAAGGCTTGGTATGACCGTGCATAGGGAAAAATGCACCTGCTTTTCAAAATCAACTTAACGAACTAATTGATCTTTTCATATTACACACCCATGAAAAGGATTTGCATACCCCTATAAACACACCTATATATAGTTTTGGATGTAAAACTTTTAAAAGAATTGAAAATCTTAGAATTGAAAGGTTCTCTTTTGGAGTTTTGCTCTTTATGTTTTAAAGCTCATTTTTAACCATTTAATGCATACGAGATTTAAGAATTCAACATTTCTATGATCCATTTAAGTAAGTACACTGAAGGTAATATAAAAGTCTTCTCTTTTTAATTTATTTTCTGACAATTTAAAGTTTATACATTTATTCCTAAATGCTATAAACTTTATTTGTCAATTTATTTACAATGTTATTCATTATTTTCCTATTCTTGTATAGATTTAAGTCAAACTACATGAAAAATGACCTTTAACAAAGGAAAATCCAGTCATTAAAAGTTAAAATACGGTCATTAAATCACTATAACGATCAAAAAATTTGGTTGGTAGAAGCCCCATCGATAAAGGTATAGATTATTAGATTTTGTATATGATCTTTAATGTATATAACGGTCGGATCTTTTTCGGTGGTTGAATCTGAGTTATTAGCGACTGGATTGTCCCCTCGCTAATGTTATTCACTTTTTACAAAGGGAATTCTGGTTGCTAAAGATATCTTTTAACGATCGGATTTTCCCTTCACCAATTGAATTCACTTTCAATGATAGATTTAAAGATTGCTTTTAACGACTGGATTTTCCCTTCGTTATTTGTGTTTACTTTCAATGAAAAAATATTTGGTCGCTAAAGATATCCTTTAGCGATAGATTTTCCTCCATTATTTGTATTTCATTTTTAAAAAAGAAAATTCTGGTACCAAATTTTCATTATTTTGGAAGTAAATTTAGTCATTAATATTAAATTTCCAAAATAAATAATATATTTTATTTGAATATTACCTATACACATTATTCACATACAACTAAATTATAATGAAAAGTCTTTTGATATATTGTAAAATACCAATTATAAAATATATCAATATTTCAAATTTGTTTGATTTTTATTCGTCACATACAAGCTTGTTAAAAAAACTCAAAAATAGCCCTTATCTAAACCTCATATATCTTCATCGATCTTCTATTGTTTTGAAGACCTATAGAATTAAAAAAATATATAAATTTATAGATAATATTCATGCATAAAGGCAATAAATCAAATGGCAAAAGAATTTAATATTTTTAATTTAAAGTATCATTTACCTTAAATATCCAAAATCTCAAACAAGTGTAATTATATACACTTCAAAATATTCAAAATCCAACAAGTGTAATTGTATATGCACTTCAAAATATTCAAAAAATGAAAAGGGCTACAAAGAAAAAAAAAGTAAAAAAATAATAGTAAGCTTGATAACACAATAACAATGAAAAGATTGAATACAACTTACAACAATGATAGACAAAGTGCAATTCATTGGCCTAACAAAAGCAATTCTATTACAGGTTAGCAATATGTGCCTCATCAAGGAAATTATAATATTTTCATACTATGGATTGCCTACTTACCTGTTAAATGTTTCACTGTGTTGAGGATTCACTTGGAGATGGTGATTAAAAATGGATATTAGGTTGTTGAGCTAAGATTAAAGCTTCGAGTTGTGCGAATTCGCTATCAAAATCATCAAGTTTTCTTATTCATTTTTTTTAGCTTGGATAACAATGCCCCTTTTGATGAACTAGGCCCTTTCAATTGCTTTGCAGTTATGCCACCACCAAATCCATCAACATGACCTTTTTGTTGAGGTCCAAATACTTTTTCTACTACCTCTATGTTAAAAAGAAAAGGTTCCAATTGCACCACATCTTGAATTTGAGTCTACAATTACAACAAAAATTAAAAATATATCAACATATCAAATAAAAGAATTCATGTCAACCTAATAAAAAGAAAAAATGTAATATGAACATCTCATCTAGCTTAACACATCATCATATATATTTCAATTAGTTACAACATACACAATCATATGAATTTCAATTATTTTCTACCACAACAAAAAAAACTGCCAATTAGCGACTAAAATTAGCGACGGCACAGTTTCCGTCGCTAATTTTGCGACGGATTAGCGACTGTTTTATAAATCCGTCGTGAGAAGGATATTTTCTATTTTTTTGCGACGAAATAGCGACGGAATGAATAAAAAGTCGCTAATTATTGGCGAAAAGTATACGCGCCATTTTTTGCGACGGAATTAGCGACGAAATATATCCGTCACTAAATTTTATAATTTTTTATTCATAAATTAGTTCCAGAAGATTTAGCGACGGAAATTTTAGTCTCTAATTTTGGAGGGAAAATATAGCGCCTTTTTTGAGATGGTTTAGCGACGGAAATTTTCTGTCGCTAATAGTAATTTGTTACAGTAATACAATTAGCGACGGAAGTATTTAGTCGCTAATCCGTCGCAAATAAATTAAGAAATATTTTTTTTAATTTCACTCACATGATTTATGTATAGTTTTAAGTCACCTTAATATAGATCATATGAAATATATATTTTATTTTGTAACAGAAAATTAGAAATTATTTTATAAGTTGATAATAATTTTTTATCAATTATACCCAAATCTAAAGTTATTTATTTAGAAAACTTATATTTTTAATAATAATAATAATAAACTAATTGTTACGATTATTATATATTTGCTTCTTCAAGATTAAAAAAATAAATATTTATAAAATAGTAATATAAAATTTATTATTTCATTCAAAATAATAATAAAAAAATTTATAATTAATTTTTATTTTATAAAATTTAAATCAAATATTAAATTATTAGAAATTCTATTGATTTCTTTATCAATTATCCCCAAATATAAAATTATTTATTTAAAAAAATTACATTTTAATAATAATAATAAAGTAATTGTTATAAGTATTATATAGTCATATTATGAAAAATAATAAATATAAATATTTATATAATAATAATATAAAGTTTATTATTTCATTTAAAATGATTATGAAAAATTTATAATTTATTTTTATTTTGTTAAAAGTTTGATCAAATTTTAAATTATTAAAAAAATTAAAATATATATTTATAAAATTATCCTTGAATACAAGGATAAAATGATGAAATTTGATAGGGGCATTTTAGTAATTTCAAAAATTTACCCTACATATAAAAATAACATTTTCTCTTCCCTCATATCTCTCCACCGTTTCAATTTAATGCGTATATGATTTTAAGCTTAATTTATTATTTAGTTGAATAAGACAATAGAGTTTAATCAAAGACTTAAACTCATACAAGTCAAAATGAATAAATTTTCTAATACACACACACACACACACACACACACACACACTTTTCAATTTTATTTCTATTATTTTTCAAAATATTCAAAGCTCCATCTAAACTCATCCTTACCATTTAACTTCACTACCGCGGTTACCTAATTGAGTGGTATGGAAGACTGAGAAAACTTACTGATTTGAAAATGGAGAAATGGCTTTGAAATTCTAAACATGGCCAGATTAATAAATAAGTTAAGATATTATCTGATAAATCCAAATATATAGTCTATTTGAATCTGCATGTTTACGGTTTGGTTGGATCTTCAAAGACAAATTGAACAGCTTTTATGCGAAATCGTGTAAATAAAGATTCAACGGTTAAGTATTTGCCGTTAGATCGGCCTGATATTTGGTGAGTACGTTTGACACTCTTTATTGTTAATTTTGAACGGTGAAGATTAATTTTTATGATATGTAAGTTCAGTTTTTGTTGCAAAAAAGAGGCTATTTTCTGGATTTTTTACGTAATGATAAGTTTTATATACGAAGACGATCGGAAAATCATTTACCATTAGATTGGCCTGATTTTTGGTGAGTACATTTGAAACTCCTTGTTGTTAATTTTGGACGGTGAAGATTAGTTTTTAAGATCTGTAAGTTCAGTTTTTATTGCAAAAAAGAGGCTGTTTTCTGGATTTTTTAAGTAATGACCACTTTTGTATACGAAAATGATCGGAAAATTATTTGCCGTTAGATTGGCCTGATTTTTGGTGAGTACGTTCAAAACTCCTTGTTATTAAATTTGAACGGTGAAGATTAATTTTTAAGATATGTAAGTTCAGTTTTTATTGCAAAAAAGAGGCTGTTTTCTGAATTTTTTACGTAATGATAAGTTTTATATACGAAGACAATCGAAAAATCATTTACCGTTAGATTGGCCTGAATTTTGGTGAGTACATTCAAAACTCCATTTTGTTAATTTTGAATGGTGAAGATTAGGTTTTAAGGTCTGTGAGTTCGGTTTTTGTTGCAAAAAAGAGGTTATTTTCTAGCATAATATGTAATGACCAGTTTTGTATACGAAGACGATCAGAAAATTATTTGCCGTTAGATTGGCCTTAGTTTTGGTGAGTACGTTCAAAACTCCTTGTTGTTAATTTTGAACGGTGAAAATTAATTTTTAAGATATGTAAGTTAAGCTTTTGTTGCAAAAAAGAGGTTGTTGAATCTTTTTGGGTAAATTTTATTTTTATTTGGAGTATAAGTAAAGACGTTTCTATATATTCCTATACTTTATAGAAGCTTTAGTTTTCTATAATTTTTGTTAATCTAAAACATGGATTATTATACCAGTGATGTATTTTTCAGTAGAGCAAAAACGAGAGAGATTTGAAGTGAGTTCAATATGTGAATACTTGATCTGTTTTTTGAACTTATTTATTTAAAAAATTTACATTTTTAATAATTTTTTGTCAATTATCCCAAAATCTTAACTTATTTATTTAGAAAATTTACATTTTTAATAATAATAATAAATTAATTGTTATATTTATTTTATAATTACATTATGCAGATTGATAAAAATAAAGATTTGTAAAATAATAATATAAAATTTATTATCTCATTTAAAATAATTCTAAAAAATTTAATAATTTATTTTAATTTTGTTAAAATTTTGATCAAATATTAATTATTAGAAATTTAATTTATATGTTTACCAAATAAATAAATAAATTAATATATAATAATCATTTAAATAATACTAATAATAATGATGATTTAAAAAAAGAGAAACCGGCCATAAGTGATAAAATGATATGATGATATGAGGTAGGAAAGAAAAAATAAAAAGAAGAGAACAAGAGGGAAGAGGGAGGAGGGAGGAATGTCGGGAAATGGTGGAAACGAGCCACGGGTGCCGGCGTCAGCCAACCTCGCTCCACCATCGACTGCCGTTTGCCGCCGCTCGCGGTTGGCTTCGTCATCATTATGGTCGTCAGAGGCGTGGTTGTCTCCCCTCCGCCGTTCTCCTCCTTAAACCGGACATTTATTCCTTTTTTTTGGTGAGTCACGGCGGTAGATGACTACACGACCACCACCGGACGACTTCTAGTGGCAAGGTGTATCTTTCAGTGCCCTCCGTCACTCCTCACTCGCCGGCGATTGACAGATCGGAGAAAGAAAGTCTCCGACTATTTTCGTTAGATTCCGGCCAACCATGGCAGCGCTTGAGCACGTGATGACCTGAAACGAAACCTGGCGATCTCGATCTTCGAGGATGCAGTGTTAGATCATCTCCGGTGATTCTCCGACGAATCTCCGGTGACCGGTCAGATCATCTCCGGCGATCTTCTGGATGCTGCCTTCGCTGATTTGTCCTCTGTACTCAAATCATGTGGCAATGTTTAGGATAAGATATACAGGTAATTATCTCATTTAGCTATGTTTCTGCTTTATTTTGTTTTGTTCTTTCTACTGCTGCTTATAGATCAAGGTTTGATTTACATTCTTGGAGCTGATTTAGCTAAGGTATGGTCACGTCTTTATGTTGTTAAACAATGAAAATGGCTGTTGAATTGTGGTTGCATGGGATTTTTCTGGTATTCAAATGTGATTGTCTAGCTGTTCAAAGGAATTATAAGTGGAAAGAAATCACTATATATATCACATTGATGTCCAAGATCAAGTATAAAAGAAAACTTTAAAATTAACTTCCATCTTCCACAACACTAACCATTTACTGTCAAAGTTTGCATTTTTATTTCCCTGAATGCTCATTATTAATTGCTGTTTCACCGTGTTTAAGATCTGTTGCTGTTTAGCTTTAGCTTAGTTAAGGAAATTAGAGGCTGAAATTTAGATTACTATAAAATTCTTCATTAATTGTGAGAATCAGGGAATAGTTTAATGTTTTGATTATGGGTATAGATATATATTTATTTATTTTGTTAAAAGGGGTTCAGCTTTTAAGTAATGTTAAGTACTGTTTAGTTTGGTTAAATTAACTTCTCTTTTAGATTGATTAAGTGCTTTATTTTCAACTTTCATAGTATTGGAGGTCCATCATTTTTCTAAATTCAGAAATCTATGCATATATTTTGGGAATTTAATTTTCGTTATAACACATTAAGCGCTTGTGCGGATAGTTTAGATTGTATTTTTATTCTGGATTTTGGTGTGCTTAGTGCTTTATTAATTGACATCTATAATTTGTATATATCTATTATTAATGTTGCTGGTGTGTGTGTGTGTGTGGTATGCGTCTCTTGATCTTCAGATAACTTATGCTTAGTTCTTGCTTTGTTTCTTTTTCTTTTTTGGTTTCTTTTAGTGTGAAGGTACCATATGCTGAATATTTGTGAATAATTGAATGTATTGAAGACCTAAACTATATAATATGCATTGTGCTTTTTATTTTCAGATTATTTGTTAATTAAAAGTTGGAATTGGTGTTATAGAAAGTTCATCTTAATTTGATTTCACGGTGTAATATCTATTCACGGTGGTAAATGGGATTTGCATCGCTGTTATCCAGTTTAGGGAAGGCCCTGCTACCAACTTAGATGGTGAGTCCGGCCAAACTGGCATTTGCTGTTATCCAACATTTTTTTTCTGAATTTTAACAAGAGGAAATTGGCATTCGTTGCCTCTCCAAGCATGTAAATTAGCTTGGATACTTGATGTAAATATAAATCTTCACTATTACTATATATATATATGTGATTTAGTTCTTTTCTTTCCATGTATAAATTGTTATTTACAGAAGTTGCATATTTGACAGGGAGTTAGTTGATTATTCATAGAATCATGAAGCAAAAAGATGGGAAATTGCCAAACCTGATAAAATGCCAAAGACCAGGAATAATTAACAACTCAATAAATCTTTTATCCCAAATAACACTTGAAATTTTGATAATTGTCACTAGTTAGATATGTTTTCTTTTTTATATTAAACAAGTTAAATTCAGCAATTCTGCTTTATAATTACAGGATCAGCCTTTGGAACCAGAGAGAACAGGCAATTCACCTTTAAAGGACCGATCAATTTACGTGCTGGAACAAATACCGGTTAGTTCCCTTCTAATTCCTCAATCACAATGCTAATGACTTAAACTTATCTAGAGGACAATAGTTCAAAAAATATTTCCACTATAGACTAATTTCTTCATTGTTCAAGAATGTTGGGTTACACTATGAGACATGGGAAATTGTCCAGCCGCCACATTTGTCTTCTTCATCGAAACTTGTTCTCTTGGTCTTAGTTGTTAAGCTCAGAGACGTCAAGTCGGCCTGAATTGTTAGCACCACCTGAGATTTTCTATGATGACACTGAAGCTCGCAAATACACTTCTTCTTCTCGTATAATCGAGATTCAGGTGTTTTAATAAATGTTACACACAAATCATTTATCAATGTAGAGAATTATATACACTGAGGGCTTCTAGTTATTTTGGACATTGTTTTTATGCAGATTGGTCAGCTATCAACTGTGCCACCTAAACAAAGAACACCAGAAGCCTTGGTCTTCTTCCGTCAAGTGAAGGCAGTTGGGTAACTACTGTTAGAGCATTAGGGTAATGTTTCCTAATATTGGCAACATTAGTTAAATTTTTGCATTCTTGGATTGTTTGGGTTTGTCATTTGTTAGTTGGAAGTGAAAATCTTCAAACATAAAAGTGAAAATTTCTTCCACTTCACAAAATCCTCGACTTTTTTATGGGTATAAGATGTCTAGGGTCTATATCCATTAGTTATTACATACTTATTTGCATTATTCACTAAAATGCAACTTCTTTAAAGGTTAGAGAAGTGTTGTGGCCACCACTTCCTAGGTATTTTTTTGAACTACTATAGTGGTTTTTATCAGCTAATAGGTTGGGGAAGTGTTGTGGCCACCACTTCCTGAGTGATGTCACAGTTTGTGAATGTCTGGACAAATGTTTCACAACCAGAGTTGAAATATAAATGAAAAATTAGTAAACCAAAGTCCTATTTAGGAATCTTTATCAGTTAAAGGTATTTTCATTTGTTCTTGTTGGCGCTATATGCTCTTTGAAATTTCCTGTATGGCTGGTGATGGATCATTTTTTTCACTAGGTCTCTGCCCAGCGAACCAGCATAACTGGAATGAAGCAATATCAAGGAAGGCGACCTAATGCTTTTGGATTTAGATCCTGAAGGCCTTTCATGCCATTATTTTATTTAGATGACTTTCTTATTCGGATTTATTATTTTATTTAGATGACATTGTTGGTGTTATTTAGGATGATATTATTAGTATTTTTTGTACTCTTAAGAGAGATTGATAAAATTATGTACGATTTCAATTACTTATATATATATGTGTGTGTGTTTTGGAACATATTATGCTTTGGAATAAATATATATATATATGTGTGTACGTGTACTGTCATTATTGTATACAGGTTGAAAAATTAATAAATACAACAAAAAAAAAATTTCATTATGCTATAATTCAAATACAGCAAAAGAAAAAAATTAAATTATGAAATAATTTAGCGACGGATATGCGACAGAAAACTGTCGCTGATATGTAATAAATATAATTTCGGAAATAATTAGCGACCAAATTAGTGACAAATTTTCGTCGTTAAATTTTACACTAAATTTTTATTTAGCGACGGATTTAGCGACGGAAAATTTAGTCGCTAAATATTATTATTATAATTCGGCGACTAATTAGGAATATAAATTAGCGACAAAAAAAAAATATTTGCGACGAAATATTTCGTCGCTAAATTAGCGACTGAATTTAAAATCCGTCGCTAATATATTAGCGACTGTTCGTCGCGGCGTCGCTAATTTTAATTAGCGACGGAAAACAGCTAATTAGCCACGGAATTTTTCGTCGCTAATCAGCAGTTTTTTTGTAGTGTACACACACAATCATATAAAATTAAATTAGTATACACATAGAAAAAATTATTTCAAAAACTATATATAAGCATCATCAAGTTCATTATGAAAAAGCACAACCAACCCCAGATATATAAGTATCATCAAGTCAATTATGAACAAGTTGCATCCATTGCTTACCAGGTGCCATAACCTAAGTAATGGCAGCACTTATTTTAGGTTTATATGCTATGTTAGTAAATAAATGATATATGCTAGTTCTTTCCTTTCCTTATACACACACACACACACGATACTAGCCTGACCCAAAGAGGAAATCTAAAACCACCGAGATTAACCTCGAAAAGATATAATTAAGTGTATCTCCCTCTATATAAAGAGCAAACAAAAACTACTGCCAAAGCAAGGCCTCACAAAACCCAAATCAAGAAATAAAGTTTCTGTTATAGAAAAGACCCACAACAACCAATCAAACAGTAGAAACCAATAGCAAAAGCTATGCCATGAAAACACCAGGC